>APFE030013177.1:151937-203298 GCA_000404065.3 Pinus taeda
CAATTAGAGCGGTGTGCTCCGGATTCTTCATGGACGTGTCCTGGTCCCAACACGGTGAAGAGGAGTTGACCTCGAATAGAGCAACCTCTCTAGGCAAGTGGTGCTCCATGTAAGGCGTGTGCTTCCAACGCATTAAAGCGGAGAATCCTGGTTGGTAGAGAGTGGACGGATGGATAATCGTTTGAGGGGAGGCTCGATGGTCCTTTGTTTGAGGGGAGGATTGTTGTGTATACGACCAAAGTCCCACATTGACTAGAAGTGGGGAGGATCATGGGTATATAAGGATGGACAAATATCTCTGTTGGTATGAGTCCCTTTGGGGGTAAAGCCCAAAAACAAATCCATAAGGGCTTAGGCCCAAAGTGGACAGTATTATACCATTGTGGAGATATGTGGTGTCCAGAGTCCTTACAGAACCGCACCCTCAAACCCTCCTCTCTGCAGGCTTCTCACTCTTTTTTGCTCCTTGGCCTACAAGCGCCGCGCGCAAAGCCTAATGCGTCACGCGCTCTATATGTGCCGCACGCGTTATTACTCTAAACTGGGGATGGGGGTTGTGTGCGCCGCGCCTTGTGTGTTCGCTGCACTAAATTTTGTGTGCGTCGCGCTTTGGGTATGCGCCGCGCACAATACAACTACGAACTGGGGGTGACGGCTGTGTGCGTCATGCCCTGCGTGTGCGCTATGCCCTTAGCTGTGTGCGTCGCGCCCTCAAACCCTCCTCTCTGTAGGCTTCTCACTCTTTTTTCTCCTCGGCCTACAAGCACCGCGCGCAAAGCCTAGTGCGCAGTGTGCTCTATATGCGTCGCGCGTGTTATTACTCTGGACTCGAGACGGGGGCTGTGTGCGCCGTGCCATGAAAACCGACTCCTCCTTACTTCAAACGATCACCAACGCACTCCAATCACCTTGCAATGTCTCCCACTGATTTTGATTTGCATAATGCCTCTGATTGTGGTGCAAACTTGTATATAAAGCTTTGGGAGAGGTGAGTTTGATTTTTGCTTCTTCAAAAACCCAATTTCTAATGTTTTGATTTAGCACTTTTTCATTGACTTTAGGATACACTGATTTTCACTTTCCCTTTGAAATTTTAGCTCAAATGATGAAATTTTTGGCACTCTTTGCAGGGATTGCACAATGGGATGTTTGGCCACAGAAACCATGACTGCCTCTGAAAAATCAATTGGCAATTTCTCTGCAAATTTTGTCATAAATGACGTTGTTTGACTTTTCTTCAAAACATAGTTTTGAAGAAGAGTCGAAGTCTATCCCATGAAGATGAAGCTTTCTTAACCGTAACTATGTAAGGGCCTCACTCTAGCCTGCATGGCTCTACTAGACATGTTTCAAGTACCGAATTGATGAATTCCTAGACCTAGACCTTGAAATGACCTTTGTCCTTTAAAGGACCAGACCCTGACTGTCATGGATTTTGAGGATGATTGACAGAAGACCTGAGCCAGTAGGAGCCAAACATGAGACTATAATGACCTTCTCCATCAGATCATGGTATGATTCTAGCAGAATGCAACTGGAAGAGTGGAGCGGGACACCTAATCATGAAATGCATAAAGAGTTTTGATCCCTGACGGAGGACTTGACCAGACCGACTCTAACATTGGCTCCAATGGGGGATGGTAGCTCCTTGGAGGTGCCAAGAACAACAGATCTCTGGAGGCGCTAGACAGTGCCTTCGTCCACTCGGCTATGGAGTCATCATTTTGATAGATAGTACTGGACTCTGACTCATTTACGAAGCTAAAAGACCAAAAGACTGACTCAAAATTGACATTAAAATGACTTAAAAACCAATTTTCACAACTCTAACGAAACTGAAATAAAATGGTATTTACAATGACAGTGGAAGCAGCGTTCGATAACTTAGAAGTGATACCGCTTGAGCAGCCGACCATTGATCGGCCCTCCTGGAAAATCCTCTCCGTTTATTTTCCTAAGAAGAAAAGAATTCTGCCCTCGACATGCTGCGATCTTGAAAGGACCTTTCCAAAGGTTCTCGCACTTACCATGCTTGCCTTTCTCCTCATTTCTTGCATCCCATTTCAACACTACATCATCCACCTGAAATCTAACCATCTTTTCCTTTCTATCATAAATTTTCTTGATTTTCTCCTACAATTTGGATGTGTTCTTGAAGACTTCTCCTCTGGTCTGTTGCAAGTGGACCATTTGATTCAGCCTCCTTTACATGGGATCTTCTTCGCTGCCGACCTCTTGAAGAAGTCCAATAATCGAGGCAGCGAGAGAGGAAGGAAATACTGTATCAACTCCATAAACCAATTCAAATGGTGATGTGCCTATGGAATTCTTTTGGCTTACCCGATCTACCCAAAGCGCATTTACCAACCTTTTATGCCAGTTCTTCTTGTTCATTTCTAGTAGCTTCTTGATTATGTTGACCAATGATTTGTTTGAAGACATTGCTAATCCATTGCCTTGCGGATGATAGGCAGTTGAATGACCCAATATAATGTGATATTTATGACAAAATTCTACCATCTGCTTTGACTTGAATGTTCCTGCGTTATCAGTGGTCAGCTTGTTCGGAGAACCAAAGCAAGACAAGATGTTATTTTTGAGGAATGAAATGATCACTGCATCTGTGGCCTATTTGGTGGGGATCACCTCAATCCATTTTGTGAAGTAATCTGTGGCTGTGAGGATCCATTTATGCTGTTCGGAAGAAGCGGGGTGTATTTCGCCAATGAAATCCAACCCCCATTGCTAAAATGGGGCGCTCATCTCTATGGGCTTGAGTGGTAGAGGCTATAAATTTCTCTTTCCTTCAAAAACTTGGCACTTGTGACAGTGCTTGACCATCTTATATACATCAGCAAATATATTCGGCGAATAGTACCCTGCTCTCAGAATTTTGTTCGACGTTGACTTCCAAAAGAGGTGACCTCCACAGTCTCCTTGATGGTAGTCCTCCATGACTTGCTTTGCTTCCTCTTCCACCAAAAAATTTTACAAAACTCCATTGGGGTCTTTCCAATACAGTGCTGAAATAAGAATGCAGAACTTGGCAGCCTTCAACTTAAGTGTTCTCGCTTTGTTCCTAGTCATGCCAGGCGGAGGTGACAAATTTTTGAGTACATATATGATATCAGAATACCATAGAGAATGAGTGAACATTTCAAATATTTGAATTAGTGTTTCTTCATCATTTTCATCAGATAAAATAGCAATCATATTTATGTCCAAAGCATGCAAGTTTGATTCAGCCATTAGCTTCGCCAACCCCTGTCCTTTCACCAGTTTTGTGAGCTTTATTTCTATATCATATTCCAGTAAGGCTGCAATCCACTTGCCTCTTCTTCCTTCCAGATTGGCCTGCACTAAAACATCTTTTACAACAGCACTAATAACATAGGCTAGATCATGAGAATGTAGAATATATACCTGGAAATATTTCAATGACTTCACAAGCGCAAGAGCCTACTTTTCAATGATGTTATACTTTAAAGTTGCGTCTCTTATAGTTCTGCTAAAAAATGCAATGGGTCTTTCATGACCCTCTCTCTTCTGCAATAATACTGCTACCATAGTATGCTTTGAAGCAAAAAAAAAAATATGAAATCCTAAGTATAGTCTGGGCTTACTAGAACTGGTGTTGAGGAAAGAGCCAATTTGACCGAATTGAACGATTTTACCGCCTCTTCCATCCATTTCACTTGGATGTCCTTCTTAAGCATGTTTGTCATTTCTTTTAGATGCTCCGCGAGATTGGGTATAAAGTGGCGGAGGAAGTTCATCTTGCCATTGAATGATTGTATCTCCTTTTTACTCCGAGGCAGATCTATTTGGTGAATTGCTTGCACACGTGACGAGTCAATCCGGATGCCATCCTTGGAGATAATGTGTCCAAGTAGTTTGCCTTCTTCCATGGCGAACAAGCTCTTCTTTGGATTTAGTGACAAACCATATTTTCTGCACTTTAGGAAGAAAGTTTTAAGATGGTACATGTGCTCTTCATCAGATTTAGAAAACACCATCAAATCATCCAAATACACCACCAAAAAAGCCTCTTTCTCATTTTCGAAAGCCAAGTCCGTAGCACGCTGAAATGTGGCACCCACATTCTTCAAAACGAAAGGCATTTTTGCGTAATGAAAGGTCCCCCATGGAGTGGTGAACGTTGTCTTGTCTCGATCGTCCTCATGAACAGAAACTTGGTTATATCCTGAATAACCGTCAAGCAATGACATGCGAGATGCCCCCACTACTCGCTGAAGAATGTGGTCCATTTTGGGTAGTGGATAGTTGTCCTTCAATGAGACTTTGTTTAGATTTTTGAAATCGATGCATAAGCGAATCTCCCCTGTCTTTTTCCTTACGGGTACCAAGTTGGAGATCCAATCTAAAAATCTGATTGGCACAATGATTCCTGATTTGTACAACTTGTTGATCTCCTTTTCAATAGATGGCAACAACTTTGGATTTAGTCTTCTCAATGTTTGTCTGAATGGCTTTTGATTAGGCTTAATGGGTATAGTGTACTGAATTATGTCAGTGTCATACATCTTTAAATCGGAATAATCCCAAGAAAACACATCTACAAACGAAGACATCAAACTGATATATTTATCCTTGGTCTTTGGTGGCAATGCTTTGGACAATTTTACCAATTTAGGATTTGTAGCTGTCCCGATATTGACCTCTTCCACGCCCTTCTCTATTGGTTGCAATGTTGGCTTGCAGGCTACATCGTCCTGATCAAAGAGTTCTTCTAGAGGTATCAAGCCTTTGGGAATAACGTTATTCTTCAGCTGCAACACGTCCATTTCATTGATCTGCATTTCATCTATACCATTTCCTTTTCCATCATCATTTTCTTCATCAATTGAGATCTCTTTAAACTTGCCTTTGTTTTGTAGAAAATTCTCAATCTCGTCATTATCTTGGAACACTTGCTAATATCTCTGATTGTCTGGAATGGTTGGATGGTGTTTGACATAGATTTCGAATTTTTTTCTAGAGTTCATTGGGATTTTCAAACTACTCGCTGCCTTAGCAATAGCATCGAAAATGCTATTTTGTATGTGAGGCACACATGTCAAGGTGTATTCTGAGAATAATTTCAAAATGTCTAGGACTACGTTACGGTAGGCCCGCATACTAGGATGTTTTGCTTGATATTCGCCTCTGATGTGCTTGATAACCAATTCAGAGTCGCCATATACTGAAATCCTCTTAGTGTTAAGCTTTCTTAGAATTTTCAGGCCAACAATCAGAGCTTCATATTCAGCTTCATTATTTGAACATTCAAAAGCCAACTTGTAAGAGAAAACCTGTACGTTACTAGGGAAATTGTTTGGGGCGGAGAAGGGACTGCGTACCAAAATTCCTATTCCAGCGTCGTCATTTCCTATAGCTCCATCAAAATCCATGGTCCACAATCCTTCTTCCTCCTCTTGCAAGTGCTGGAAATTTGTGTGTTGTGCCTTGCCTGCTTGCTGTCCATTGTTTTCAGCTGATTGCTCAATGGTGTTCTACTATTTTTTTTCCTCTTTCTTTAAAACTTCTCTGAAGTTTTCTGTTATTTCCGGAATATCATCTGCTTCTACCAACTGACTATCTATATCATTCAAACTATCTGAATACAAAAAAAAAGACTCTAAATATGTATGTACATAGTTAATAGGATGATTTATTGGTTTCTCCTTTCTTGTGATCATGTAATTCATTTTCTGTTCCCGATATAATTTCCTCATCTGTTCAAATATTGGGATCATTGCATAGGAGAAGTCTAGTTGTAATGTCCCTTTTAGTTTCGCTACCCAAGACCTAGAAAGAAGCATGCCAAACCTTGGAGGAATGTCTGCCACTACAACATCCATCAATACATTCTTCATGGGGAGGTGATCCAAACTCACAACCAAGTCTTTGATGAGACCTATACATCTTACTCTAGTGGAATCGAATGAATAGAGATCATGATATTTCTGGGTGACATCTAGACCGAGCTTGTCCATGATTGCCTTGGGCATAAGATTGTGAGAGGCTCCAGAATCGAACATGGCGTTATGTAAAACAAAATCATGCAACCTCAAACTGATGTAGAAAGGTAGCACCTCACTATCATGAGACTCGCCATTTGATGCTGGCCCAAAAATCATTTCAGGCTGATCATCTTTGACATTCACCGTGTTTGACATCGGATCCAAATTTAACATTTTAGATACTTGTTCTTTATAACTGTTGTTCTTCAATATTTCAGTCAAAGGGATGGATATTTTTAGTTTGGAAATTTCATTCTCTAAATTGAACGTGGGAATCCTCTCCACCTCTTTGACTGGGATTTCTTTCCTCTCCTTTTATTTCGATGTAACATGCTGATGTGCTCGTTTTGTTGATGTTGATTTGCTCCTTTCTGCTTCAACCACCTCCTTTCCTTTCCTTTGCATACCAGCGGAATCATTTTTTGGTGCTTCAACATCTTTCTTTTTCTGAATGGGCCTTACTGGCACATCCCTATTTCTAAGTGAATATCACTCCTGTTGGGCAGACAAAGAATTCATGTAGCCTCTTTCATATTCATCTGATTGTTCCTCCAAGGTGGTGTCGCTTGCCAGAACGAAATCTCCATCCTTGTGTGCGGCTGAATTCTATGTATACTCGTCCTCTTCAGTGAGATAAGTAGGCAAATCGTCAGGAGTAAAGAGATGATTCTCTTCGCCCATTACATTTCCGTCTTCATCTGATTCCGGTCCGTGCCAAAATTTTGCTGCAAAGGTGTTTGTACTGCTTGTTGTGCAATTGGCTCTTGAGCTCGCTGATCTCTCTGTATTATCCTGTACTGTGGTTGTTGTTGGCTGCGGAAGTTAGGATTTCTACCTTGTGGCTCTGGTTTGTCAAGTGTCACTCTCTCAAGAATCTCTCCTACCTTCCTATGTAGCTGATCTACTGAGGAAGATTCTTCCTTGGTAGTGACCTTCTTTTCTGCTTTCGCTCTAGCCCTCTTGGTCAGCAAATTTGCTTCAACGTTGACTGCTATCTTCTACATGTCTTCCATCGTAGCCAGTTCTCTTTCTCTCAATTGATAAGCCATATCAACATCAAAACTATCTGGGAATTTCAACATGGCTAGTCCGATGGGTGGCCTTAGATCATCTGGAATTTCATTATACATTGTATTGAATCTCATGCAATAATCTTGGAATGACTCAGCAACGTTTCTCTTGATTTGCTCATATTCGGACAAAATTTGAAGAGGGTTTTTTTTCACTTCCTATCAGTTCAAGAATTGTCTTTGTAGGTATACCAAGGTGGCGATACGTGCAGCCGATAAACCTCTGAACCATTTCCTTACTTCACCTGCAAATGTTTGCACAAGGAGTCTCATCGCCACGTTTTCCGCATCTACCTCGTGAAGTTCATAAAAGTCTGTCATTCTGTCCACATGTTGCTACGCAGTAATGCCGTCAGGAGTTCCATCAAAGAATGGGATTTTTATTTGGTAATCAGTGGGATTATCATCTAGAATTTGAGGCAAAACAAGCGGTGTGAAACGTGTAGCCATTACTCTCGGTGGATTTGTCCTCGGAGGTGTTGGAGGAGTGTGCACAGTTTGACGGGGCTAACAATGGGAGTTTGAAGCTGAGCTATTATGTAGTTATCAATAGACCGGTTAGCCCTTTCCATCTCCAAGTCTACAAGGAATTATGGATTATGGACAGTAGAGTCAACCTCTCTTTCTGACTTGGTTTCAAACAACGATAATTCAAACTGCTCGTCAAACTCTAGGTCTTCAATATAATAAAAAATGTTCGGGCATGAATGAGATTTGAGGACGGGAAATATAGAGCTTTCTTGATGACTATTTCTAGAAATCAAATTGGGATTTTCGTAAATGAGTGGAGGGTCAGGATCTGGATTAGCTCTGGTGTATCTTCGAGAAGCCAGCATGTTATTGAGAAAAAATCAAAGGACACAACCTATTTTACATCAGCCTATCAAATCCTAAACTTATCATCCAGAAGCTTAGAATTATTAAACACCAAGGGGATTTGATTTCTATCCCCAGTGGAGTTGCCACTATGTTAGCACCTAAATCTACTTAAGGCTGAAGGAAGGCAAAATTCAGGGTAACCACAAACCACGCTCAGTCTGGTAGCTAACCCTACCAGAACAGGGGAGGGCTCTCTCCGAGTCACACTCAGTGAATTGATGAACGAAAAGGACTCAAATGACTTTCAAACAAACTATTTATCTTAGGCTAGTAAGTGGAAATGAAAATAAGGAGTGATTTTTATGAATGACTGTGTTTCTGTAATGTTATGGGACTACTGGACCTTAATGAACAGAGAACTTAACATAAAGGCACAAATTATTTCGTGAGGCAAGGTAGGCGGAAAGCATAGCAATTTTAGTTTTAAGATATGGCAGAATGGAGAGATTGGTTAAGAAGGTGAAAAGGGCATGGAAAACATGAATCCTTTTCAACAGAAGAATGAACACTGTACATGAAATTTTCCCACAGGTAGAGCAATAAAATTGAATTCTACCTAATCTCACTCGAAAAATTTCACCAGAAATGAATACGAAATGAAACTATGAAACATAACAAAGAAATGGAGAGATTTATTAAGAAGGTGAAAAGGGCATGGATGACATGAATCCCTTTCAATAGAAGAATGAATATTGTACATGAAATTTTCCTATAGGTAGAGCAATAAAATTGAATTCTACCTAATCTCGCTCGAAAAATTTCACCAGAAATGAATACAAAATGAACTATGAAACATAAAAAGATACATATGAAACATAAGAGACACACTTGCTACACTCACAACCACATGAATCTCATGAAACAGAGTCGTTGCCTTTCATTAATTCTCTGTAAAAATATACAGTGCAGAAACAAAGTTTCTTTCCCATAGTCTCCCAGAAGTTACAAGCCAACGAACCCTTTGCAAATAGTTTACATACAATATATATAAAGTGCTATGGATAGATAGAACACCCAAGGGTTGGGGAGTTACTCAAATCATTACAAACTGAAGTCAGAGAGCCAAACAGCAGCTATAGGTGCATCGACATAAACATGACAAATGGCTCGGTGTCCCTTTGCCTTCCTTCGCCACTAGGATAACTAACCATCTGGAGTGAAAATGCTTATAAAACTGCCTTAGGTGCTGAAAATCTGAAGTACATATGAGTGGGCCTACTTACAAAACGTCAAGAAGCGAAATTTCGCAAAACAGAGTCATTCTGGCCGATTTTCCTATATGCGTCGTGCTCCTTTCCGGTATGTGTCGCGCCACTTTGAGGCTAGTTTTGAGGGCCTTCCCGATGTCCAAAATGAGCCCAGGATAGCTTGTTGGAAAGCCTGTCCTGTCAAATTTCTAACCCCACTAGAAGATTTGAATTTTGAGCTCATTTTCCCATCCAAATCTTCATTCTCCCAAGACTGCTTCCTGTGTGTCAAAATAGGGGCAGCGAGGCCATTTTTGAGTGTATTTTGCCCTTTCGGTGGCTAAGATCTTCTCCAAATTTCTTGCTTCCAGTGTCAATAATTTTTATTTTGTACGCCGAATCCACAGATGCAAACCATTTCTCATTTGGAGCTCCCAATCTTATGCGTCGCGCTAGTGGTGCGGCACGTATAGAGAAAAAACCTGTTTTTGTGCCAAAAATTTGTCGTGCAACCAACAATTTCCGAAATTCCTTGAAATTTGGGCTGGAGGGCCTCTATGAATTGCCATGCTATGCCAAGGAAGCTTCAGCCAAGATTCGAAGCTGATCTTGCTCTTTGGCCCTTTTTGCTTCCTTTGTTGCTTTGCTCAATCTAGATTTCAAGCTCCTTATTCGGGCCTTTGCGCTCATGTTCCGCGCCCTATAATGACAATCCATCCTCCTCAGTATGGAACTGTCCCTATTTACATTCTCAAACTTTTTCTCCAAGTGTAGGTTGACCCAATCCAAACAAGTCTCACGGTCGTTATTGATCTCTTGCTGAAAAGTAGTGAGCTCAATTCTTCTCTGCTGGACATCTTGCCGATTTTCACGAATGTTTTGCAGCTCTATGATCGTTTGTTGGTCCTCAAGTTGTTTGTTTCTCTATTCTAGATATTTGATGACCCATCTGGCTCTCTCAAAATTGAGTATCAAGTCTTTGATCTCTGTGTCCTACTCCTGAATGGTCATCTTGAGCTTGGCATTTTATGCCTCTGCCTCTTCATCTTGAATGAGGATGACACTGGTCTCCTGTGCACGTGATGGACCCTCATCATGCATGGTCTCCTTACCCTTGTCCAATACCTATGTATTCGATGTCGGAAGCGAGGCCCCTTCCATCCCGGGTGGAGATAACACTCGCTTTGCTGCTGCAAACAAGTGCCTATTGCCTCTCTGATATGTAATGAAAACTGGCATGGTAGTGGTCTCATGATGCTCATACTGATAAGACGGACCACCCAACTCCTGCTCGGGCCCTGATTGTACCTGTGGTGTGCTGAAGAAGTCACGGGAGATGAAGTCCTCCCAAGAAATGCCCTGCAATCCCAACTGATGATATACCAAAATCCGAATGAGAGCGAAGTGATAGACACTATTAAGCTGCTACTGGGGGGTCTTATGCAGCATGAAGGTGCTCATCCTCTCTATGTTCTTTCATATGAAAAACGAGAGGTTCATTAGCCTCACCCTGGTGAAGTGCATGAGCAGGTGGATATGATAGGCATACAGTCTAGAGAACCTCCCCTCGCAGCTAAAGTATTTCATGATCAACCTCATGAGTGGAGCATTCTCATTCATAGTGATGCCTTTCCACCTTCTTCTTCTTATGCCATTGCTCCCCAACATTTGGAATACCTGTTGCCAATTATATAGCTTTGGGTGTCAAGGTTAAAGTGACCCGGGCCAAGTTAGACTGACCTCCATGTAAATGAAGCACAAATAACTAGGCCAACTCATGATGAACTCTGACATTTGTCACCCTTTGACAAAATTTGAAGCATGATAAATACTAGAAGGATGACATGGCAAGAGGGCATGCTTGTAACTCGGTGAGGGTAGTAGTTTCATCCCTGACATGTCTGCCACTCTTGTGGGGTATCCTAGGAGCCTACTCTTCTGAAGATGAGTCACTCTGTGTCTCCCTCTCATACTCGGATGAATGCTGTGATGACATGACTTTAAATGTGGGTTGTGGCTAGGTTGCCTTCTCTGATGATGTTGTGAGGCTGGGTGCCTTTGTAGTATCTTGCAAATTTATGTCCTTCCCCAAAACAATTAAGTGGATTTGGAACATTCTGGGCACTCTAGTTTTGTGCGTCATACCTTTGTCTATGTGAGCCATGCTCAAGTTTGTTTGCGCCGTGCTCCGGGTATGCGTCGCGCGTGTTACAACTACGAACTAGGGGTGGGGGGTGTGTGCGCCGCCCCCTTAACTGTGTGCGACATGCCCTCAAACCCTCCTCTATGTAGGCTTCTCACTCTTTTTTGCTCCTCGGCCTACAAGCGCCGCGCATAAAGCCCAGTGCGTCGCGCGCTCTATATGCGTCGCGCGCATTATTACTCTAAAATGGGGATAGGGGCTGTGTGTGCCGCGCCCTGTGTGTGCACCGCACTCAAGTTTGTGTGCGCCGCGATCCGAGTATGCGCTGCACGCGTTAGAACTAGGAATAGGGGGCAAGGGCTATGTGCGCCACGCCCTGCGTGTGCGCCGTGCCCTTAAATATGTGCGCCACGCCCTCAAACCCTCCTCTCCACAGGCTTCTCACTCTTTTTTTCTCCTCCGCCTACAAGCACTGCGCACAAAGCCCAGTGCGCCATGCGCTCTATATGTGTCGTGCATGTTATTACTCTAAACTAGGGATGGGGGCTGTGTGCGCCGCGCCCTGTGTGTGCGCCGCGCCCTGTGTGTGCGCCGCGCCTCAAACTGTGTGCGTCGTGCCTTGAAAACCGACTCCTCCTTACTTCAAAAGATCACCAACGCACTCCAATCACCTTGCAATGTCTCCCACTGATTTTGATTTGCATAATGCCTCTGATTGTGGTGCAAACTTGTATATAAAGCTTTGGGAGAGGTGAGTTTGATTTTTGCTTCTTCAAAAAACCAATTTCTAATGTTGTGATTTAGAACTTTTTCATTGACTTTAGGATACACTGGTTTTCACTTTCCCTTTGAAATTTTAGCTCAAACGACGAAATTTTTGGCACTCTTTGCAGGGATTTCACAATAGGATGTTTGGCCACAGAAACCATGACTGCCTCTGAAAAATCAATTGGCTAGTTTTTTGCAAATTTTGTCATAAATGACACTGTTTGACTTTTCTTCAAAACAGAGTTTTGAAGAAGAGTCAAAGTCTATCCCATGACGATGAAGCTTTCTTAACCATAACTGTGTAAGGACCTCACTCTAGCCTGCATGGCTCTATTGGACATGTTTCAAGTACCGAATTGATGCATTCCTAAACCTAGACCTCGAAATGACCTTTTTCCTTTAAAGGACCAGACCCTGACTGTCATGGATTTTGATGATGATTGACAAAAGACCTGAGCCAGCAGGAGCCAGACATAAGAATATAATGACCTTCTCCATCAGATCATGGCATGACTCTAGCGGAATGCAACTGGAAGAGTGGAGTGGGACACCTAATCATGAAATGCATAAAGAGTTTTGATCCTTGACAAAGGACTTGACCAGACCGACTCTAACAATAGGAAAAAGTGGTCGGTACAACTCAGTCCTTTCTCCCTACAGAATAGTGTCTAGGCTTCCTCCTTGTGGTGGGTCTAACCCATGCATTGGTGATGCAATTGATGTTGGTTGTGTATCATTGACATAAGTGGTGTCATGTGCCTGCCTGATTGACTCAACTTCTGTTTCCACAGTCATTTTTCACTAGTATGGCGAGGGGGTTTCGGACAAGGTCGCAGAGGTAAAGACTGTGTGTCGGGATGATTCTTGTGACTAATGTAAAGTGGTGGAAGTGGAGCTAGAATCTCTTCAATTATGGCGGATGTGGAAATTGAGGATTTGACCTTGTTAGTAAGGTCGACAATCGGGGGTGGTGGAGTAGTTTTCGACTTTTTTATGGCTGGACTATAGACAACTCATTTCTTCTTTGGTTTGGGGACCACTGGCTGAGAGGGAGAGTGGGCTACTCCTGTGGGGACTTGCATGGCAAGCAGGGTTGTGATAATGGGTGAGAACATGGTAAAACCTTGAAATTGGGCAAGATAATTGCTCTCACCTGATTCTCCTTTGAAGTTGGAAATTGCTCCCCTTAGCTCGAACATTTTCTCCTCCATCTAAAGCACCATGGGGTGGAGAACATCTTCTACTATCCGCTTCCTACTTCTTTCTGCAACATCTCCCCCTTGCACCACCTACTTGTGTAGCATTGTTGCTGTTAGAATGAACCTCTGCGGCCTCATCTTAAAGGTCTCCGAGTGGACACACTATGGTCTAAGATAGGTGTGTGCATCTGAGACTCCGAACTAGGCCTATTCTAGGAATTCGTCCAGCAGAGCCTTTGGTGTCCACTCTGTTGACCTGATGGTGGCTAGCATCTACTCATGCCAATCCTTGAAAGATATCTCATTTATCTATTTCATGCTGGGGTCTCCTGATTCCCTCCATGGGTCATAGCGGAGTGGTATCGGTTGCCCTTCTACAATGGTCGCCATTTCCTTTTCCTTTGGTAGCCTCAACTTCCACATTCCCAAAGACATCAAAATGTGCCTAGACATGAAGCTAGTACCCCACCTGTACACATCTTCACAAGCTTCAAACATCTCGTTAAGAACAAACGTGAACCAGTTAAGTACCTCTCCCCGGCAGCAATGTTCCGCAACCAAAATTACCTCTAGTGTGCATTCATTCTTTGTATAATGTATCATGTTTTTTCCCGCTATGATGTAGCTGAAAAACCTGATGTCAACCTTGTTGATCATATCGAGCTTCATTCCTCTTCCACGCCGCTCAGTCCCATATCTTGCATAGATCTTATCTTCAGACTATGTTAGGCCCCTATACTACTAGTGTAACCCCTTATTGTTATTAGTACAACCCACTTACTATATTGATGTACCCATGTAGTGCCCATATTATTACTATTGTGCCCCATAGAATCCCACTATTATTATTATTGTGCCCTTACATGATTATTGTTATGTCGGCTTTGATTATGTTATGACCCCTTAGACTCCTATATATAGAAAGGAGGTATTTTCATTTGTATCATCCAAGAATTGTTCATTTATGTAATGTAAAGGAGGTTTCCCTCGAAGAGGCTGAATTCTAAGGCATTGATCTATCTTTTCTATCTTTTCTTGTGCTGGTTCCATAACATTTGGTATCAGAGCTTTGGATTCTAGGGGTTTCACTGCTCCAAACAGGTCATCGTGGCATTTTCACTATAACCTTGTTTCTGCGACGTTTCAGATGCTAAAAAAAAACCCATTTGAGCAGACATCGCACTAAATCTCATGTCCAAATTTCAGAACTTTTCACGCTATATTTTCGGAGATATGAACTGAGGAAGTGGGTCCTTTTGCAGAATCCTGAATTACATTCAAAATAGGTGACCTAGGAAAAATCGTCATAACTGTCTCTCTGAGCATCTGATTGAAATTTTGTAAGAAGGTACATAAAGAGGATAGACTGTAGTTTCTTTTTTATAGTTTTTAGTGCGAAAGGTTGAAATAGTGACACGTGGCACTTCATACATGTTCGCTCTTCTCGAAAGGTCTATAATCAGGTCATCTTGGGAGATTGTGTATAACGCTTTCTTGGAGAATCCAATTTGGATCAAACTGGTGGCATTGGAAAGAGGACACAGAGGGCTACTATAGGTCATAATTTTAGAACCTAAAGATCCGAAAGTACAAAGTTACAGTCATTTTGAGATCGAGCTCCTAAAATCAAGAAAAAGCAAGATGAGGAAGTTTGATGGCAAGGATCCCGTAAATTAGATACTTCAGATGGAGTAACATTTTGATCTACATGGTGTACCACTGTTGCCAAAGGTATGTATTGAATCATCATATTTAGAAGCGGATCAATTTTTATGGTATGAAGGGCTTTGTTCTTGTAAACAACTTGTTACGTGGTCAATTTTAATGGATGAAATGATAGCACATTATGAGGATACAAAGAGCAACGCCTTCTTTAGAGTAACACCACAACAATTGGAAAGAGTAAAAGGGATTTGTGACATAGTGGAAAGAAAAATTATGGAAACTAAGAAGCATACCCCTCACAACTATAAATATGGAAGTGTTGTTTCTCCTAGACTTCCACAACCTACAAGGGTTACACCACAACAATTGGAAGAAAAAGGAGAAAAAGGGCTTTGTTACAATTGTGATAGGAAATGCACTAAAGGTCATAAATGTGCTGAGAAGAAATTATTTTACATAGAATATGAAGAGGAGGAAGAAAAGGATCAAGAAACATCAAAAGAAGAGGATATACGCCAGGACCCCACCCCAGAGAAAGAAGAAATGAATCAGACCATATCTTGTAATTCATTGGTCGAAATTACCACTCAAACTATCAAGATAGAAGGACATATCAAGAAGTAAAATGTTCAAGAAGTGAAAGATCACAGCGAGCGTCAAGAAATGAATCCGACCATATCTTGTAAAGGATTGGAAGAAATTACCACTCCTCAAACTCTAGACATAGAAGGACATATCAAGAATAAAAAGGTTCAAGTAGTGAAAGATCACATCGAGCATCAATAACAAGTTCTCCAACTTTTAAACGATAATGCCACTTCGGTGCAAAATCAAACGAAACAACAGGTAGATCAACATCGTAGTAAAAAATGTTTTGAAGTAGGTGATTGGGTATTTTTACTGCTACATCTCAAGCAAGCTATTTATGAGAAGGAAATGTTGGCAATACTACATGCACTTAAAAAATGGTGACCTTACCAAATGGGAAGACTCTTCAAGGATGAGGATATGGAAGCATTGTTTGGTGCTATTTCTATTATCCAACCAGATTGGATAAACGAAGCAAGGGATGAATGGAAGAAGGATCAAGAAGTATGGCCACTTATTCAAAAGTTGAAAAATATCCTAATTCAAACAATATTGCCAGAAATTGAAGAGGAAAGAAAATTCATATTGGAATATGGAGAAGCCACAAAAACAAGAACCCGACAGCTACAAAATCGATCAATTTCAGAGTATCTCCTCAAGTGGAAGAACTTACCCGCTGAAGATTCCACATGGGAGGACAAGAATTTTATACAGAATCATCAAGAACTACTCAAGCGTTGAGGACAACACTTTTTGAAGGAGAGGGGCATGTTAGGCCCTATACTACTAGTGTAACCCCTTATTGTTATTAGTACAACCCACTTACTATATTGATGTACCCATGTAGTGCCCATATTATTACTATTGTGCCCCATAGAAGCCGACTATTGTTATTATTGTGCCCTTACATTATTATTGTTATGTCAGCTTCGATTATGTTATGACCCCTTAGACTCCTCTATATAGAAAGGAGGTATTTTCATTTGTATCATCCAAGAACTGTTCATTTATGTAATGTAAAGGAGGTTGCCCCCTCGAAGAGGCTGAATTCTAAGGCATTGATCTATCTTTTCTATCTTTTCTTGAGTTGGTTTCATAACAGACTACTTCTTAGCTCTCTTAGCCCCTGATTGAAATGTTATGCTTACTGCTTTGCCTCCTATTGACAACCTTGTTAGACGATTAATATCATACATAGGAATGGGATACTCCTTGTCCAACGATAGTGATCCTCGGTACATCCTGCTTCCCAAAAGTTTGGTACACTGCATTGCAGTGAATTGAGTGCCAAACAGAGGTAAGCTTCTCAAATGGAGTAAAGTGAACCTCTATATCCCTTTGAAATCCTCATTAATCCTGGAGATCTTGGTGTCATCCTCCCTCTGGATGTCCTCTGGATAAACTTCCCTTTTCAGAGCTCAGAACTAGAAGCAGTCCGTAAGATCATTGTCGACTAGATTCGCGTTATCATATTTTCCATACAAATTGTCGACCACCTCAATTCTTTTGTCTAATGGGTCGTGTGGGGCTGATATAATTCCCTTCACCATCTCCTTTCACCTTTAGTAAATGATTTGTACCTGAGGTTTCTTTCTTTTGTGTCCCTGTAACTGTTCTTCATAGGGACCTGTAATTCTCCTGCTATCTGCAATTGAAAATCTGGAGTTTGCTTCATTATCTTGCGAGTTAAGTAGCCAAACTTGACATGAAGTTTCCTAACTAACTAGAGCTTAGAAACTAATTACTCCAGCAACTTTCCCCATGTGTTCTAGCTATACATTGCCACCATCAGCCGACCTGGACCTGACAACCATGACATGGACTGGGAAAGTATAGAGTGGGATGCATGGCGTATTTATTTTTCCGTGACGGGGTTATTTATTAACTAAATTTGTGCTTAATGGGAAATGATTTTGTGGCTCCTACTTTGACAATTTCATTATTGGTTACTTAATATGGAAATGACTATGGCATGGAAACGTGTGATCATAAAGACTGCAAAAAGCGCATGCCTATGTGTACCTTGCTGACTAGGACTACATGTGTGACTACTAATTCTACTTTTCTCTTCCCCCGACCACAAGTGGGTTGCAGCATGTTGAAGTTTTTTCTGCAATGTTATTGACCTTCTCCTTATTTCTTTGAAAAAACACATGAATCTACCTAGTAGTCTATTATAACTGATGAACTTCTTCTTCTTCTACTTCTTTTTTTCTCCTACCTACTTGGGAGGTCATTTCCAAGACCCTCTTTTATCTTGATTTATGTCTTGTGGAAGGGCTTTGGGTGATTTCCATTCACCCATATGTGAAGCATGACTCCATCCAGTTGCGTGAGTCTCACTGATCCAAAATCTATGATTTCTATGACTATAAATGGGCATAACGAGTGCATCTATAGTTTCTTTGGGAATTTCTGGAACTTGCCATCGTATAGTAGTACCTGATTCCCTATTTCAAAAGACTTCTTTATGATATGCCTATCATGCCAAGCTTTATGCCTTCTCTTCTCCACTGACTGATGAAACTCAGCCAAGAATCGGGTTTCATCAAGTTCCATCAGCTAACTCAATATTTCTTGTAAGGCCATGTTGTATGTCATCCCCGTTGCTTCAAATATGAACATGCTTGGCAATATAAATTGTGGTGGTACCATCAATTCCCTTTTGTATACTAGCTAAAATGAAGTTTTCTTATGAAGTCTCTTTATTGTTGTCCTGTATGCCCATAGAGTTGCAGGTATTATTTCATCCCAGTCATCCCTATTGGCTGATACAACCTTTGTTAGCCCTTTCTCCAGGATTTTGTTGAATTCTTCGACTGTATCATTGGCTAGTGGGTGATATGGGCTAATATGTTATGATAAATCATGAAAGTCTTTAGAAGAGTTTCAATGGTTTCATTCAAAAAGTGCATTCCTTGGTCACTTGTGAGACTCCTTGGGTATCCAAACCTTGAGATTATGTTCTTGAAAATAAACCTTGTGGCTATTTCTGTGGTACAGTCCTTGACGGGTGCTACTTCAGCCCACTTGGTGAGGTACTCAGTCGCAGTTATTATGTACCTTGCACATGAGTGCCTTGTCTGTTGTGTAATGGGTCCAATGAAGTCTATTACCCAGTTGTCAAATATTCGTGTTGTGTGAACAGGATTTAAAGGTAGCTCCTCCTATCACGAAGCTTTATAACCCTTTGACAAACATCGCAACTATTGGAAAATTCTTTAGAATGTTTATAAATAGTCGACCACCATATTCTTGCTTGCAGTATCTTTCTTGCAGTGGCTTTACAACCGACATGGACTCTTGCGACTCCCACATGGCTTTCCCATAGTACCTCGGTTCTTTGATGCTAGAGGATGTAGCACCTTAATATTTGATCTAAGCCCATCTTGTAGAGGTGTCCTGCAATCAATTGATAATCTGCTCCCCTTACTACCAAGTGTCATCTTTGTGCTATCTTATATCCTTCTAGGCAATGACATATTGTTAATAGCATAACAACCTCTTCTAGGCGATCTGGGACTACCTCTATTCTGAATAGGTCGACATCAAGAAATTGATCATCCACTGCTCCCTCATTCTCCCCTGTCTCTAGTCATGGCCCCAGATTTAGTCTGTCAGGTATTATGACAACCTCGAAAGTAAATTCCTGGAACAACAACAACCATCAACATATTCTACCTTCCAGTACAGGTTCTGTTACCAAGTATTTCAGTGTCGAATGGGCTCTCCTCTACACTCTGACATCTTTATCTTTCTTCAATTCTTCTGCATCCATCCCTTGAACAACATCTCTATTCCCCAACCAGTAGCATTCCCCCCCTTAAGTACTTCCCCTGATACTGGGGTTTTACACTACCATCTTCATGGTGGGTGAACGAAGTAATCCTTCTTCTACCATAAACATCTTAATCAACGTCGATACTTCCCTCATCAACCTTCCTCTTAATCCGGATCCAAACACCGCTTCGGCCTTTGAGAAGGATTGATAACTCTCAACAGCGAACTCAACTATATATCCTTCCACCATAGTCTTTAACCAAAAATCGACTGCTCTGACCAGATCATTGTCCAACTGCTGAAGCAGTGCGAGATCCGATGGGGTCTAGTTGCGGTGAACTTTCGTCAATCCCCCTGACTGATTTGACCCTTTCAACCTTCTTAACTAAGTGTAGAGGTCTTCTGGAAACTTGCACCGAAATATCTCATATTGGTCATTGGGACCTATTGTCACATCAAATGTTAATTGTGCCAACAAAGGGAACCAACCCGATCGTAGACCCCAATTAGATCTGCTTTCATTTGGAGTGGCTAGTTCCAATGGGTTTTAAAGATACAGTAAAATGTTATAGGTGTTGAAATATTTCTTCTTGGAGGACTTCAATTAAATCAACAAAAGAAATAGCTAACATGTATGCACTAAGCTCTACCAATACTGATTCTACCTACTTGTGTTAATCATAAATATTCTAACCTATTTTGTGGGAGCGTAATCAAAAGAGATTAAACAACATATATAGATTCCAAGTCCAAATGAATCAATTACTGAGTTCACCAATGAACAAGGTTCTATTTAAGCTTAATTGCAATCTAATTAATCATACAAGAATACACATTCCTATTTCTACAAATAAAACTTGAAATTGATGTTTAATATAGCTTTGAATCGGAGACCACTCATGAGTTAACCATGATAACAAATTATATTCAAATAACTAACACTAGTCGTAAGTTGTCTGTTATCACTGTGCACAAAAACAAAAAATATATATCCTCATGCCAGTCACAACACACTGATTCCAAACATGAAAGGAAAAGGAAAATAAATCTGAAGAAAGGCTTCTTCTTGATTGAAATAGTCTTGTTTATTAGCATAGTAAAATTGACCCCTCTTCCACCCAAAAAAAGTCCTTTTCCCCTATCCAAAGGTGATACTTATGGAGAAAGAGAACTAATTGTCAGTTTCTCCCAACCTTCGGCCTTCCCTATTCCTTTCCATATTCAAATTAAAATATACAAAAGGTAATAGTTAATGAAATAGTGAACACGTTGAAGCCATTGCTACTGGATCATTCTATTTCCTAAATAAAAATGAATGGATGTTAGTAGAAAAATGAATGACTGCATGCCATCCCTTTGTACACGTATTGACTCAATGTTGTTCCTTTTTATTCCCTAAAGGAAAATATAGATAGTGTGCTCATTTTCGACATCTGGCTTGATTTAACGTGTATCCAAAGGTAATAATAACTTGATTTGATGTGTTAATACATCTCTTCAACATATTGCGAGGTAAAGTGTTGTGCAGTTGTTTCTGATCCATCAAGCCTTATCAAACTTGCACAGATCCAGCAGACAAAGGAATTTTTCTAAGATCCACATAATATTGTACATATGAAACAAATCTCTGAGCCTGTACCTTCTTTTCTTGGACAAGTATTTCAGGATGTAATATCCTTTTGCAAGTCAACAATTGCAATTCAAAGCTCTATTACAAGAGTGGAAGGGCTGGAGGGAGGATAAGCAACAGGAAATCACCGTAGTATATTGCTTAGCTCCCCAATATGTATTCCTTCCCTATTGCTTGTCATAAATTCCTCTGTTTTGGCTAGGTCTCCTTTCCATATTTTCCCCGTAGCCATTCCTGATGCTTATGCATCAGCTCGTCGACCTCGCTTTTCTTATCTTGGTCCTCATCTATAGAAATAATTAACAATAGCTATGATTATGAGGGATATGATAGAAAAGCCTAAAACAAACCTTACCTTCATAAAAAATTTCATAAAGAGAAAGACTCTGCAACTAGGGGTTATATGAGTCCTTTTGGCTCTAAGTCTCAAGAGGGCATGGTGATTTTTTGGGGACTGATGATTAAAAATGGATTGCAACCATAATTAATAAACCATTGAACCATTCAGCTTTGAGGACATAATTCCATCTGACAACTACGGTTATCATCTGGAGAGACACAAAGATCAAACTTCTCAAGGAACCCATTCAAATTTTCCCCCAGAGAAGGCTTTAATAGGGTGGTGGTTGTAGCCACAACAAACTCTAAAAGTGTTTTTCCCTGGAGGGAACAACAAAAACACTCCAAAAAGGTGTTGTTCCTTTTATGGAACAACAGTGGTTCCCTGGAGGGAACAACAAAAACACTCACAAAAGGTGTTGCTCCTTTTAAGAAAAAGTTGTCGTTCCCTAGAGGGAACAACAAAAACACTCCAAAAAGGTGTTGTTCTTTTTAGGGAACAATAGTTGTTCCCTGGAGGGAACAAAAAAAAAACACTCGAAAGTGGTTGTGACCACAACAAAATGGCAAACTGGTGGGTGAACTAGTTATCTCTGTTACCAAGTAAACTTTAGTCCGTAGAACATCAGGGTGTTAATATAAACTCAAAATGCAAACTGTATAGATGGATAGGCATGGGTTCCACTTCAACATTAATCACTTTATGTGGGATAAAGACAAATAGCTTCTACTTACTAATAGGGTTTTGACAGGAATTATCCAATGGTCATATTATGGGATTTATTGACCCTCCTGTACATGTTTTCTACTTTCAAAATCCTTTTGGGGCCATCACCGATTTGTCAATACCTATTTAGGTGTGTACCTTACCTCTTTATCATGCATTGAGCTTGATGAATATATGTAGATATGTTTATCCACACTTTATGTAAGAATCTTTAGTGTTATACTTTTGTACGATCAAATGGGGCACAGTCATGGATTATGCCACATTTTTAAACCACTTAAGCAAGGTTGGGCTTTCTATGTCAACCAGTACTCTAAGTCTAGGAACACTCCCTACTCCAACCAACATCCAAAACAACCTGTCCTTCGAGATTGGCACAAGGACTCAACATTTCATTTTCTTTTAAATAAATCCTTCAAGTTTTGGGCACAAGGACTAGAGCACAATCAAATTTTCCATTGGATATACGTCAGCGAGCTTAGCCCATGAAGGGAGTTTTACTTGTAGATGACAGATATTGGAAATTTAGTGTAGTGGACGGAAACAATGGAGAATGACTGCAAATCTCATAGGCAAGTATAGGCTAGATCTAGGTTGGATTTCTTTTAAAAATGCAGTGTTCTTCCATCCTAGTCCAACTGTGGTTACACATTTTTTCATTTCATAAAGATGTACTGATCTAAAATAAGGGTTTGAACATCTTTTCATGCTTACAAGAACCTCCCACTCCAAAGCTTAAACAAACATTGTGCAAGTAGATCTAGGCTCCCTTGGACTTGATTCCTTCAGCAGATGCACTGAGCTTCCCTCAGCTTCTTAATGGCACAAAATCCTTTAGAATGCTTCAAATGTCTTTGTAACCACTACTATTATCTCCAACACATATTTGGCATCAACAAATGACTGTTCATTTTCTCAAAACGAGCATTGCATCCTCGATCTAGGCCTTCCTACACGGTTGGCTCTGGGCTACCTGAAACTTGAATTCAACATTTCAGTCTTTAGAAGTCTCCAAATTCTTCTAAAAACACCTTCATTGGATTCAGAAGGCTCATTACAGTTAGGAACAATTGTTTGTTTGGTGAGAATGGATACTGGTAGCTCCTGCAACAACGTCCAACCCCTGGAGACCCTAAGCTCAAAAATCTCCCTGAACGAAAATCTCCTTGAAGATGGCTTCTTCAACTTCTCTGGATTATTCCAATGGCTTCTAAAGGCCCAAATTAGCTTATGTAAACTCTTGTTTCACTCCCCTAGGTCAAAAATTTCATCTTCAGTTCATTTACTCAATTTCTCCTAGCTTTCCTCCACCAAATCTGGAACTGACCGTTTAACTGGAGTTAAATTTGGCAATTTTCACCAATTTTGGAGGCCCGCTGGGCTTGACCATCGGGCTGACCATAACCGTTGGCAAATGGCATGCATATGAATAGATTTACCATTTTGTTAACATTTAATGTTGGCGGTTGACTTAACCGTAACTATCGGCGGATAAGTCATGGCATGTAACCAGGCTTATAGGCGGCTATAGTTCATGTTGGTGGGTGGTTAACGTAACTTCCAGCATGAATGGTGGCATGTGACCACACTTCCAAGACTGTTGGCAGTCTATTCCCAAACCGTCAACTATTAACCAATAAATAAACCTGTGACGCATTGTTGTTAAGAAGGAATGTGTAGTGCAGTCGGACAGAACACTATGTTTGCCTGTAGGAGGTCACGGGTTCGATCCCGCTTGACCCAAAACATATTTTTCCTTACCAATTCAGGGCCACGTGGCGGCCTCTAGGCTTGCGATGTGTCAGCTCTTAATTGGTCAACCCAGAAGGAATATTCCACCAAATATTTTGAAGAATATTCCAAGGAATATTCCTCGAAATATTCTTTTCTTTAATATTCCCAAAAATCAAATTATTCTTGAAAATTGTAGTTTATTGAAATTTTTCAGAATGTGATAACTCCTCCATACAATATCGATTTTTAGAACTGTTTGTGGTGCCATAATCAGGAAGACGAGATCTATCTGGTTGTTCAGGTTTGACACACTTTTGAACACTTTGAATTTTGAGCGATCACTAAAGTCCTAGATCAATATTTGATCAGTCCTCCCCATTGGAAATCTTTTGGACCCAAAAATACTGATATACTGATCTAACCAGTAGATAAGAGTGCAACACCCTCTTCTTTCAACCTCCATACACTTGCCCTGCATGGCTAGTTCCTGTGAACAACAAAACTCGAAGGTAGTCGACACTTCCCTTTCTATATGCGCTTGTCCTCTTGTCAAGAACTTTCTTCTTTGAACTCATTCAAAATTTACAAAAGGTAGCTAAACATCGCTTCCAAGCCACTTCCATGAAAAAGTCACAAAGGTAACTATGGCAACTTTTACTGCTGTAAATCTTCTTCTGTAGACAATGTCGAAAGAAGAAAATAACTTGATGAAATAAATTTTTGTTTCAGCAAAAGAAACAACTTTCACACCCTATGAAGCATCATCAGGTATTTACATCATGATTACAAATAATCAACTATATGAAAAGTCGAAAAAAATCATGCCTTTCAAACATTTGACCCTTCAAGTCAAGCATGTACAAAAAGAATTTTAACGATTCTTTTATAAAAATGAAACACTTCATCATTTCTCCCCTTTACAATATTGGAGATCAAATTAACTTTTTCCAAGTCAATATTAAATTACATGCATGTTTAAAACAATGTAATCAACCCTTCAAGTTAATCACACACACCTGCTCAAAATACTAGGAAATCATCATCTCTATGCTCATGCATTTCATTCTCATGCATGCATTTCATCCTTCAACTTTCTCTTAAGTACAATCATAAGTACAAGATCCTCGATCACATGTATATGTACTTTCAAAGCTGAAATGAGTATAACTTTCACTGCAATAAAGAGATTCACATACTCAACTTTTCCATCCTGCAACTTGCATTCCCTTAGCAAGGAAAAGCATTTAATCAAAAGACGTGCAACTTTAATTGGATAAGAACTCTAACCATTTCTTACCAATCCACATCAAAGGTACTTCCTTTAACTTCACATTAACATCAACATGTGGATCATCCTAACAGATATCAATGATGGAAACTTCCTTCCCATTCTTGTCATACTCTTTCTCCACTTTCTGCAAATTTCATGGAAGCATTGTTGGATTCAGAGTCCAACACCTTTCAACAGTATATCCTTGCTTATGAAAATAACTACAACACATGTGCATCTTCTTCATAGCATTATTTGCATTTTTCAATGGAACTTTGGCTTCTTGCCTCCTTTCCTTCAAAAGTTTCGTATATGCAGCCATTATTTTCCAACATCTAGAAACACTATGGTTAACCAAACCATAAAAAGAACATGCAAATATTTTCCAATGCTTATGTGGAAATTTACCATGCTTTACATGATCAAAGGAAATATGATTTAAATTAGATTTATACCTTTCTCTTTCACCTTTATTATCTTCATGAGAAGGTGAACCGAATGAAGAAGAAGCTACCTTTGGAACACCATCAACTCCTTTAATGGTTTTAGAGCTTTCACAAATCTCTTGTTCAAGTGCATGCTTATGCACACCTTCTTCTTGCAAGGTATGTTTCAAACTATTGCATTCCCCAAGAATACAATATTTACCAACTTGAGGTACGGAACTGGAAATGGAACTCCTTCCAGGAACTATTTCAATTTCCTTCATGGCTACTTTGGAACTTTCTCCATAAGATTTTCCATAGCCAAGACCTAAACACTTAGGCCTTTCCTCAACCATTATTGGCTCAACAATACCCTGTGCATGTTTTCCCAAACTTTTTTCCTTCATAGCCCATTTTGGACATCAACTTGGAACCTATGCCTCTTGTATGTTTTTCAAAAGAACCAACATAAACATTATTATAATAATTTGAAGACAAACTAGAATTGTTTACCTCTTCTTCAAGCTGGTACTTGGCTAAGGATTGTCTGGCAACAAGGAGTTGTGTCTCGAACTCGTGAATCCTTTCCAGATTCATATTTTCAATATGAATTTGGTTTTTCATTTGCTGCAATTGGTTAGAAAGCAACTGCTTCTCTTCCTTCATGGAATTCAACTGCTCTGAAAGTTTAGTGCTCTTCCTTTCATCCTCATACATCTCTCTCACCATATTCATCATGATGAACAATTATTGCTTCAAGCCTTCATCAAATAATATTGTGAAGGAGGAAGATTTTGAGGACTTACTTGTATATGTTTTCATTATAAAAATGAATAGAATAACTTCAATAAAATTCAGAATCTATTAACAAATTCCTAAATCAAATGACTACACCAATTGACAACATAATCAATCTCTTATTTCAACAACGCTTTTGCAAACAAACTTCTTATGCTTTCAGTATTGCCTTGAGGTCCTTGGGTTAAGGAAGATGCCTTTAGCCCTTCTTCCTTCTTGTCCTTTCGTGGACTTAGCTATCATTAGCTTTCACTTCACCTTTGCAAACTCAAACAATAGTCAGTTTACAAAAAATCAATCAATAGAATTTGACAGTCTTGCTTAAACACCTTTCAAGTCAAACAAACAAACAGATTGCTCTATCAATCAAGCATCTATCTTTGATACCATATTATCTAGAATGAGGGTTTGAACATCTTGTCATGCTTACAAGAACCTCCCACTCCAAAGCTTAAACAAACATGATCTAGCTTATGTTGACAAATGCGGAATTATGTACTTGAACCAAGTGTATGTGTTTGTTTGTTTTCATCTATTTAAGTGCTTTAACTTGATTTCTTTTAGCTGATATCAATCATATATATCAAACATATAATGCAGCAAATAATCATCACACGTAAAAACAAATTTAACAAGGATTTCACCCCGATCTCGTGGGATACGTCTCCGTGAACTCTTGTCAATTTGACTTGCCTCTTTGGGCTTATGGCTTGAATTATTTTACAAGTTCAACACCCAAATCCAGAGGTTACTGAAGTGAACCATTGGGCTTAGAAAACCATCCATATCCCTATCATGGTTGTCCTCGTTGTGCAAGCAGATCTAGGATCCCTTGGACTTGATTCCTTCAACAAGTGCACTGAGATTCCCTGAGCTTCTTAATGGAACAAAATCCTTTAGAATGCTTCAAATGTATTTGAAACCTTTACTACTGTCTCCATCGCATATCTGACATCAAAAAATAACTGTTTATTTGGTCAAAATGAGCACTGCATCCTCGATCTAGGCCTTCATCCACAGTTGGCTCTAGGTTACCTAAAACTTCCCTTAAGCATCTCAGCCTTTATAAGTCTCCAAATGCTTATAAAAACACCTTCATTAGATTTGGAAGGCTCAATACAATCAATAATGACTATTTGCTTGCTGAGAATGGATACTGGTAGCTCCTACAATAACCTCTAACCCCTGGTGGGCTTGAGCTCCAAAATCTCCTTGAACGAAAATATCCTTGAAGATGGCTTCTTCAGCTTCTGTAGACTATTCCAATGGCTTCAAAAGGCCCAAATTAACCTAGGTAGACTCTTGTTTCACTCCCCTAGGTAACAAATTTCATCTTGATTTCATTTACTGAATTTCTCCTAGTTTTCCTCCACCAAATCTGGAACTGTCAGTTTAATTGGAGTTAAATTTGGCAATTTCTGCCAATTCTGGAGGTCTTCTAGGCTTTACCATCGGCCTGACCATAATCATCAGCACACGACGCACATATGAACCGATTTACCACGCGATTAACATTTAATGTTGGCGGTTGACTTAGCCGTAACTGTCGGCGGATAAGTCGCGGCATGTGACCAGGCTTTTGGCCAGTTATGGTTTGTGCTGGTGGGTGGTTAAGGTAACTGATGGTCTAAATAGTGGTATGTGGCCACACTTCTGGGACCGCTAGTGGTCTATCCCCAAACTATCAACTGTTAACCAATAAATAAAACCCGCGACGCATTGTTGTTAAGAACTAATGCGTAATGCAGTCGGTTAGAACATTGTGTTTACCCATGGGAGGTCATGAGTTTGATCCCTCTTGACCCAAAACATATCTTTCCATACTAATTTAGGGCCACGTGACGGCCTCAGGGCTTGCCACGTGTTGGCTCCTAGATCAATATCTGATCATGTCCCTACATGCCCCAAGTATCTAGATTATCAACATAGCCTACCTAGTTCCCAACAGATGCCAATGAGTGGCTTCGATTTGATTTTTTCCGTTGATTTTCTAGTTCTCATGGGCCCATAGAAGTTTTGTTTAACTTGCAAGGTATAATGAATTTAGGATCTACAAGCTCATCAGCAGGTTAATGAGGGAAGCAAAAATGCTGAAGGTAATGAATGAGAGTAATCGAAAGAAAGTTGCAAAAGGTGAAAATGAAACTGAAGACCAACATCAAATGGATGAAAAGGACTGAAGTTCAAAAACAAAAGGAAGATATACTTTGCATAAAAATAAAGAGGAGAAAAAAAAATGAAAAATATAACTACGCTAACAACACAAATAAAATAAATCCTAACCTACTCACGAGGTAACTACCATGTGGTGGCTACTAGAAATATTTCTTAAGATGTTTTCCATTAACAGTGAGATTTTTAGTTTCTCCCTATAAAGTTTTTAATCTGTAGGTTCCCTGAAGATTAGAGCTCATATAAGAAATGGGGACTTCGTTGTCATTATCATTTTTTTGGGTGAGGATTGCAACATATGAAACATCAGAAACGAAAGTGAGGAGGAATTCCTTGTCAAAATTGGGGCTAACCAACGTAGGATCTTCTGCGATGGCCTCCTTATTTTGTTGAAAAGATCTCTTAGCTTCATTTCTCCGCCTATACACAACATCTTTCTTCATCATCAGTTGAATGGGGCGCACTATTTCTACGAAGCCTGAAACAAATTTCCTAATGAAATTACTCTTCCCAAAAAAAGATTGCATTGCTATTTTATTTGCAAGATGTTGTATTCTCATGATGGTCTCTATTCTTTCACGATCGATAATAATTCCTTCCTTGGTGAGAATATGACCCAGTAGCTTCCCTTTTGTAACTGCGCAAATTCTCTTTTCAGGATTCAACTATATTCCATACCTTCGACATCTTTCGACAATCTATTTCAGGTGATAAATATGATCCCTTTTGTGATAAGAATACACAGTAATTTCATCCATGTAAACCATTACAGATCTATTAATCAATCCTCGGAAAGCTATGTCCATAGCTCTCTAAAATATTGCGCCTGCATTAATAAGTCCAAATAGCATTTTAGGATATGTGTAGGTGCCCCATTTAGTGTTGAAGGTTGTCTTAAGTTGATCTCCATTCGACACCAAAACTTGATTATATCCCAAAAAGCCATCCAATAGGGACAACATTTCAAACCCAGAAACGCATTGAGGAATGTGTTCCATAGAAGGGACATATAGTTATCATTCTATAATGCTCTATTCAAGTTCCTGAAATCGATACATAATCTGATGCCTCTAATTTTTTTTTTACTATCACGAGATTGGCTACCTAATGGGTGTGCCTGAACAGAAAAATTATTTTAGCATCCAACATTTTGTTCAATTCTTTCTTCACTAACGGTTCCAGGCTTGGATGCATCTTACGAAGATTTTTTTGGTAGGGCTTAACATCCTTTTCTAAAGGAATTGCATGTTGCATGATGCTGGTATCGAAGGTTTTTAATTCACCGTATGTCCATGAAAATGCATCCTTGTACTCTTTAAAAAAATTAACAAACATAACCTTTTCTTGTGAGAGCATCCTAAGCCCAAATTGACATTTTTTGGGTCTTTTTTGGTTCCAAGGTTGACCGACTCATACTTCATGGATGAGTTATACATTTAGCAGTTAGTTGGCTTTTTAAATTTATCATGTAGGTCATAAAAGTGCTCCATCTTGAAAACTCGCTAGGGAATTATATTGGACTAATATTTTTCCTCATATTCACTCTCATTCATAAGCGTGTCATGCTCTTTTTCTTCAATGAGTGCATTTTTTAATGTCTTTTCACAATGCATGAACTCAAATATTTGCTTGTCATCTTTGAATACCTGCCAATTTGCGAGGTTATCAAGTACGGATGGTCTGAAAATCAATTCAACATAATATCTATTCTTGTTTAATCTAATATCAGGCAAAAGTTTTGAATCCATAACAGCCATCAGATCGACATCTTGGTTTTGTCCTTAAGGTATGTATGTGATATTAAAAGAATCAAAACTATCAATTAAGCTCCATACCTCATGTTGGTATCTTACCAGGTGTGGAAAATTACAATGTATCATTTTCCTTACCTGGTTGACAATTATCTATGAGTAACCAAAAACTTTAAGATTTTTTACCTTCATATCAATCACTTTCTTCAGGGCCTGCAACAAGCCTTCGTACTCTGTCATGTTGTTGGTGCACATGAACTCCAACCGGCTGGCCATAAAATGTTGGTTCCCTCATGGGTCAATGAGAATTCTCCGAGCACATGCGCCCTCTATGCAGTTATAGCCATCAAAGTAGAGTGTCCAAAATATAGAATCTAATGTTACATCAATTGAACTGCTTTCTACAAAATTAGTCCTATCATCTACTATAATACAAGATAGTTCATCAGTTGGACTACAGGGGAGAGGTTCCAACTATGTGTTTGTTGCAGTGTCTTCGACTGTCTCTGCATGGAATTCTCCAAAATAGGTTTCCATGGCACAAATGTCAAAACTATAATTCCCAAGGATATAGTTGGTAAATATTATAGGTTCATTAGGGTCATTTAATTCTGTCACTACATACTTCATATATCTTTCTCTATCAACTCTCATCATATCACCTTTTCCTTTATGAGGCAACAAGAGATGGGACCAATCAGTTGAGAAATATCCATTCAAATTTGCAGACCAATCCCTACTAAGAAGCATTCCATATGCCTCGGGTATGTCGAATACCACTATGTCAATGACTTGCATGTACTGTGGTTTGGTAGTCATCTGAATTAGTGGGTGAACGTGGAGTCATGGATTTTGATTTCCTTTCTATTATGGCTGCACTGACATCTTGGGGCGTTTGGTTCATTTTCCACAGAGTGGCTTCCATGGCTGATGGAGTTTGGGATGTACTGGAGGTACTAACGGGTCTAGACACAAAATTTTTGGTTTGACTATTCGGATTGATGGGAGATTTACAATTCCGTTCATTCATAGCTTTCAAAAGAAAATCTCTTTGCTGTGTTAATTTAACAAATCGAAGTACGTGGTATTAGCCCGAGATTTCTTAATATCATCCACAACGTTGTAATCTATGTTATAAATAGGGTAGGGCAGAGTAAACATACCAGTCTTCCTGCTCTCGAGTGGAAATTTACCATTTTCAATTGCCTTTGTTGCATTTGATGATGTATTATCCTTCTCTGGATAGCTCATTACTAGAGTACTATTGGAATTACCACTAGATTTATTCTTCTCAATAGGAGCCTTGGGAGCGAATGTCTTCGAAGGGCGAACATCTCTTTGTCTGGTCTACAGGCTTCATCACATCCACAAGTGGCCCTTTACATCGTGTGTGGATTTCATTAGTGTGAATTACGTCTATACTATCTTCTTCATCATCATTGTTCCCATTTGCATAGAAATCCCATAGTACATTGACTTGAGATGCCTCATCCCTGGGCTCTTCTACCTCATAATCTTCCTCATCTTCATGTTCTTGCTCCAGATATTCTATAGGTTCCTCTTTGGTAAGAAGTGATCCGATAAGAGATAGGTCTTCCATATTTAAAATCCCTTCATTAGGTGGAGAACTAGCTTCTATCTTTTTGCAATAGAAAGGTTTGAAGGACTTTCTGTTGTTATTATTTCCTCCATTCCCATTTTTACTCTCTCCAGAATTCCTCTTCATATCGATGACTATGTTCGTCAATTTCTTAATGATCCGATGCAAACCCTCCACCTCTGTGGTGTCCTTTTCTTTGATCTCATTCACTTTATTATCACTCCCATTACTCTTCTTTGATGATTGAGAATATTTCTTTTATTCCGTTGTATGATGACATGATGTGAGACTGATCATTTTGTTCTCAAATTTTACTACTTCATCAATGGCACCTTATAAGATTTGTGCATTACTCCTTTTGACCCACATTGCAGTAGGGATAGGGAGAGAAGTGATGTAGAATTCCATGAGCACCTCATCAGTAGGTCTAGCATTAGCCGGGATTATCTTGAACAAAGTGTTGAACCAGATGTTAAAATCCTTGATCTTTTCTTTGATTTCCATTTTTAAATGTCATAGTTCTAAGCCAAGGTCGTAGGTGTCTTATCAGCACCAAACTTGTCTAAGAAGACTCGCTGAAAACCATCCCATGAAGTGATCGATCCTATTCTCAAGCTAAAGTACCATGTGGATGTTGCATCAATCAAAGTAAAAGGGAATAAGCGAGATACCACATCCTCATCAACTACCCCCAACATGCACACGACTAGGAAGAAAGAGTGGATATGGTTATAAGTTGTGTCTCCCTGCATAGGGTCGAATTTGGGTAATACTCTATCTGCGTTCTTGGGTAAGGCATGTTGCTGCCAAGGTACTACTACAACATCCTATGCAAGCTACGAAGGGCGTCCTCCCAGAAGTGGTGAGGGTTGCTTCCCACCTAGAGGAGGCAGTGGAGGTTGATTCCCACAAGGAAGAGGAACGTTAGCCATATTATGGTTGGGGAGGTTCTAGTTGAAGGTTTCCCTCAGCTGTTTTTATTAGGATTTCCCAAATTGAGCCACGAATTATCTTTAAAGAGGGGATCCTCAGGAATTTCTACCCAAGGAGTGTCAATACATTGCAAGGACACTAGGACAATATCTTCAAGAGAAGGGGTTGCATATGCGTCATCGTTTATAGGACAAACCCTTGGCTTTCTTTTAGTTTTCAAAGGTAAAGAATGAAAGATGGGGAGTTGAGATAGGGAACAAGTGTAAGCACGAGTAAGTACTTTGACTAGTTGTTCCTGAGTGATAGGATAGTCCCACAATCTCTCTCCTTGGGTGACCCAAACACGAGACTTAGAGGGACCTCTGCTTCTTAGAAATGAGGTTCTTCCAAATGGGCAGAATGATCTTTTCAACCTTTATGATCCATACATCAATATTTTTGAATCCATGCATGACGTTTATAGATGAAATCCTGAAAGCTATGGATGGCGTCTCAGGCCCTCCTTCTAGTGCCAATTTGTTGTCACATTGAGTGTTCGTTGTGCTAATAAAGGGAACCAACCCGATCACAGACCCCAATTAGATCATCTTTCGTTTGGAGTGCCTAGTTCCAATGGGCTTTAAAGGATCTCGTAAACTATTATAGGTGCTGAAAGATTGCTTCTTGGAGGAAGAATTCAATTAAATCAACAAAAGAAACAACTAACCTATATGCACTAAGCTTTACCTATATTGATTCTACCTACTTGTGTTACTCTTAACTATTCTAACCTATCCTGCACGAGCATAATCGAAAGAGATTAAACATCATATATAGATTCCAAGTCCAAATGAATCAATTACTGAGTTCACTAATGAACAAGGTTGTATTTAAGCTTAATTGCAATCTAATTATTCATACAAGAATACACATTCCTATTTCTACAAATAAAACTTGCAATTCAAATTGGAGACCACTCATGAGTTAACCATGATAACAAATTATATTCAAATAACCAAGACTAGTCATAAGTTGTCTGTTATCACTGTGCACAAAAAAAAACATATATATCATCATTCCAAACATGAAAGAAAAAGGAAAATGAATCTGAAAAAATGCTTCTTCTTGACCGAAACATTCTTATTTATTAGCATAATAAAATTGACCCCTCTTCTACAAAAAAGAAATTATTTTCCTCTGTCCAGAGGTGATACTTATGGAGAAAGAGAACTGACTGTTGGTTTCTCCGAACCTTCGGCCTTCCCTCTTCTTTTCCATACTCAAATTAAAATATACAAAATGTAACAATTAATGAAACAATGAACACGTTGAAGCCCTTGCTACTGGATTTTTCTATTTCCTAAAGAAAAATGAATGGTTGTCGGTAGAAAGAGGAATGACTCCATGCCATCCGTTTGCACGCGTATTAACTGAATGTTATTCCTTTTTGTTCCTTGAAGGAAAATGCAGACAATGTGCTCATTTTTCGACATCTGGCTTGATTTAAGGTGTATCTCGAGGTAGTAATAACTTGATTCGATGTGTTCATATGTTTCTTTGACATCTTGCAAGTAGAATGCTGTGTGGTTGTTTCCGTCCATCAAGCCTTATCAAAATTGCATAGATCCAACAGATGAAGGAATTTTTCTAAGATCCACAGAACACTGTACATATGAAACAAACCTCTGAGCCCATATCTCCTTTTCTTGCACAGGTATTTCAAGATGTAAGATCCTTTTGCAAGTCAACAGTTGCAATTGAAAGCTCTGTTACAAGAGTGGAAGGTCTGGAGGGAGGATAAGCAAAAAGAAATCATCGTAGTCTATTGCGTAGCTCCCCATTGTGTATGCCTTCCCTATTGCTTGTCATAAATTCCTCTATTTCGGCCAGGTCTTGCTTGCATCTTTTCCCCACAGCCATTCTTGATGCTTATGCATCAGCTCGTCATCCTCGCTTTTCTTTTGTTGGTCCTCGCTTGCAGAAATAATTAACATTAACTATGATTATGAGAGATATGATAAAAAAAATCCTAAAACAAAACTTACCTTCAAAAAAACTTTCATAAAGAGAAAACTCTGCAACTAGGGATTATATGAGTCCATCCGGCTCTAAATATCAAGAGGGCTCGATGATTTTTTGGATACTAATGATTAAAAACGGATTGAAACCATAATTATTAAACCATTGAACCATTCAACTTTGAGGACATAATTCCATCTAACAACTACAATTATCATTCAGAGAGACGAAATATCAAAATTCTCAAGGGACCCATTCAAATTTGCCCCTAACAAACTCTAAAAGTGTTGTTCCCTGGAGGGAACAACAAAAACACTCCAAAAATTTGTTGTTCCTTTTAGGGAACAACAACTGTTCCTTGGAGGGAACAACAAAAACACTCCAAAAAGTTGTTATTCTTTTTAGGGAACAATAGTTGTTCCCTAGAGGGAACATCAAAAAACACTCAAAAGTGGTTGTGGCCACAACAGGACCATCAATATACAAAATCCCATCACTCACCTTACCCATCGGCTAGTTCCGATGGATAGCTTGCTCTATTAGAAGCTGATCTACTTTATGATTCCACGAATCCCTAATCTCTCTTTTGAATATCCTCGACACCATTTTCCGAACTAGTTCTCGTAAATTTAGGTCTTGAGAATGAAACCATTTGTTGGCACAAAAGACTCAACAGGGGAAAAAGACCCTGGGTTTGGGTGCAGAGGGCCAACAATGGTCCATTGAATTCTAGGACAATGATGACATTTTCACATTACCCAAGGAGTAAGGAGTCTCACCCGAGGCGTGCTACAAATGGAAGTAAGAAGGGTTTGTCATGGAGTCAAGGGAGCACCAACCGACACATCATCTAATAACAAAGATATATCATTACACACATAATAGATATAACAACATAACATCTAATACAGAAGAACTACTAAGTGCATGCATCAGAGAGGGAAATTCAAAAATTTAAAAGAGCCTTCACATCATGTATATTCATACATATCATAATCTGCAACGAGTCTGGACTTCCCTTTTCTATTAGTTTAACAGTAAAACAATACAATACATCTTGGCATTCGCCGCAAGCAAATACACGGAATACCCATTTATAAACTCACAGGCTTGGTCTTAGTCTCAAGGGTCCTACTCATCCAAACTATTGCCTTATGATATCAGACTACGCAACGAGCTATCCTCTCTTCAACGCCAACTCCAACAGCCTCGCCAACCAAACCCTCTCCCTTACTCGCCCTTTCCTTTTATATTCCTCTCTACCACTTGGACTCTCAATTCTTGCTCGGCTACTGTTGCACCTTCCTCACTACTCGGTTGCCTTTGTCTTCTGCTACCACCTTGTGGTAACTCTTCTGCAACTGCATGTTCCTGTCTTGTTGTCCAATTGTCTCCTCCACGAGCTAACCATTGCTACCACCCATTTCCTTCTCATCCTTCGATCAGCCAAAATTGATCAAAACCTTTTCAAAATTAAACGAACACCCCAACAGAGTCTGTAATGCACTTTTACCCACTTGGAAAGCTCCACTTTACCAATACTTTAGTCTCCTTATTCCTCATGTCTTCCACTTCCACGTCCTTATTTCCTACAATGCCTCTCTGCCACTCTATATGCATCTACACTTCTATTAGCGTGTCTTTGCACCCTTCTGATGCAAATGCTAGTATACATTTCTCATATTTCCAGAGGATACCCTGTTTGATTCAAAATATATTTCTCATCTCTTCCTACTCTTTTTGCCGATTAATATTGGTGCAATTCAAATTTGTGAGTAGTAGTATTTATTTTTATTCATTATTTCGAGACTATAGGTACATTTTACAACTGAGAATGATTATACATCTTTGGTGAGTTTAAACTATATATATATATATATATATATATATAATAGTTTAAACTGACCAAAGATGTATAATCATTATATATATATATAAGCTTTTTGATGTTCAAATTCTCTTTTCAAATTTTGTATTCTAAAAATAGGTTTACATATAATGAAAATTTGATCCCTCTCTACTCTTAGTAGATCCTTGGTTAACATGGATCTATAATCATGATAATTTGATGTAATAAAAATGGTAATAGTAACAAAATGTATCTATCTATCTATCTATCTATCTATCTATCTATATATATATCTATATATATAATTATATATATTATAATATAAATATATATATAATATTATATATATAGTGGTCAAATCTTTTGTGTTTTATCTATTGCACTCAAATTTCTTTATGTTAAATTAATCCAAAAGAAAAAATATATATTAACCAAAGTATTAAACCACCTACCTAACACAAATATAGAGAAACATAATGTCTACCCACAAAACCTCAAAATTCCAAACCACCCTTTTAAAGGCTTCAATACACAAATTCCATGGCATAAAAACATGGGTATATTAAACCAAATAACCAAACCACTACCATATGATCCCATCAATTTTGATGATTTTACCAAGTCAAATTACATATTTATTTCCCACATTTTATTTACATATTTTAATTCTAAATCAAATAATTATAATCCCAAAATCTATGGTCAAAATTTTGAAAATACAGTCCTCTATGATTTTGATAGATAAGGCTCTAGATATATCCTTGATCCCTTTTTACTTGAATATTTCAAACACTTTCATTAGAAATCAAATTAGGAATGTTTGGTGGAAGCATTTCAAACCAACCAGTGTGGTTCATCATAAAGACAAGATGAAGCATAAGTGTGGTTCATCATCAAGACAAGATGAAGAATAAGATCATGGGAGTAGGTTAAATAGGAAGATAGACCATTCTAATGGCTATAAGGAAACAACTATAAAGAAATTACTACATTTGACTAGTAAAGAATAGAGCAAGAATTAATTTAATCTTAATTTAAATAATAAGTTAAATGTGTATAAATAAATATTGATATTATTTCTTAATTAATTTTAAACTAATTAAAATTAAAGATGATTTTTTTCAAAAACTAAAAATCCTAGAAAAATAACTTTTCACTTGAGTAAAAATGAATATAATATATATATATATATATATTATATATATATAATAATAATAAATAATATATAAATTGAAGCTAGGGATAGTTATTAAAATAATGTAAACATTATTCCTACCAGAAAACAACTAATATATAACCTCCTAAGTCAAAGGAAGAATATAATTTTTTTAGATTAATAATATAATATATATATATATATATAATATATATATATATATTATATATTATATAAAAGATTTTAATCTTTTAGTTATAATTTAAATATATTAAATATATATATAATTAAAAATCTAAAAAAATATTTTTTCCCTAGCTAAGAATATATATGTGTGGGCATTTATAACACACTTCATAATTTTATGAGGTTAGGGATAGATATTAAAACAATGGAAACATTATTATTAAAGAAAATTAATGAAAATGTAACTTTCTAAGTAGGTGGAATATAATTTTTTTTAAGATTAATAAATTTATAAAATAAAGTAGAACCTCATTGGGGAAATCATAAGAAACACAAATCAAAGAGTTAAAAAGGCAAAAAATAAGGATTTCCTCTCAATTTCAATGGCTTCTCTAAATTTACAATGATGAAAATGAGAAATCTTCACAATAACCTTAACCCCCTCAATGCATATATGATGCTTTGTCTTCTAAGCATGATCCTCTCATTTATATACCAACCCCAATGTCTAAGGTTCCAAAAGAATATGAGATGACATAAACACCTTTTAGATCCATTGGGTTTACTAGGTTTTTAACAAATTTTAAGTAACTTCTAATGGTATTGATGAGTCTAAAGGTTGACCTAAGATTATGTTTCTTCACGATTTTAGCAATCTTGTCTGTGGTCCCTTGGATGAAATGGTGTACCATTGAATTACTAGCACTAAGGTCTTTCTTAATCTTAGGACCTTTTCTAGCTCTGAGGAAAGCATTAAGACTTTGTTGCTACTATATCCATTATTAACAAAAACATTAAGGAGATGAGTTTTCTATTTGGAAAGGTTGGTTTCATCATAAATCCTTAGTGCTCTAGTAGCTAATTAAAATAAAATTAAGGTTATAGTTAGTTTAGTTGGTATTTTTTGTCTTCCGGTTTTAGCAACACATAGTTTTGCTAATGGCTGATCTACTAATAAGTGAGGGGATCTTTTGATATGCAAACATCTTTTAGAGTGATAAGATGGTCCAAGTAAGCTTGTAGATGTGGAGATAAGATATACCTACATTGGTTTTATTTTATTTTTTCTTTATTTTTGTGAAAATGTTTACTTAGCATAAAATAACCTTACATTACTTCTATTATGTCTTGAAGGGACTCAATCATCAATGTATAGGTAGATCTTAACCCCTAATCTACCAAATCTTTTGAAATACAAACATGTTTTAGAATGAAAAGAGATTTTATCCCTATGTGTGGTTGGTACATCTAAAATTAAGATAAATCTAGCTTGGTTAATGTTTTAAACGAAATTATGTAAAGGAAAAATAAACCTTCATAAAACTCAATACTAAAATTATATATATCATTTATATTTATTTTCTAAATTTCATTATATTTGAAATAATTCAAAAAGTAAATAATTATAAAACTAATATCTATAATATCCAGCAAGATTCACATTTTACATTTAAAAAAAATATCAAAATTAATAAATTAAATTTAATAAAATATATAACCTTATAATTAAAAAATATGAAAAAATAAACATCATAATCCAACTTCTCAGCCATATTAAATTCAATGTAAAAAAAATAAACATTAGAAACACACAGGATATTCAACCAAAATCCATAATTTATGTTTTTTCTTAAAAATAAAGTATACCACAAATAACTATTAAAAGCTTCCAATGTACTAGACAACATGACACAAATAACTATTAGAACCTTCCAATGTACTAGACAACATGTCACAACTTCTATAGAAACCATAAAAATTAACCGGAACTTTATGCTTTTAAATAAGCTAAATGGAACGTTTTATTTAATAAAACATAACCGACGATGCATATTCAAGCCTCGTCATTTATAATTTTCGAACAGTTGCGTTGTCATGCCAGAGATATCCAAGTCTCTTCGTATTTTTCGGTTCGCGCTCGCTCTATATATATTGTATTTATATGCACCATAGAGCCATGTAAATTCCATCTCTTTGGTGCTCAGAGTAGGTTCAACTTTTGGAGAATGAGAGAATTTACTCTATTTTGGAGAAAGAGAGGAAGGGCGGGTGGCCAATTTAGTTGATTTTATTTACCATTATCAATATTTTGGGGAAGTTATATCCCAATACAATGGCATTGCAGAAGGGAATGCAAGTAGAGGTACTTTTTCCAGTAATGCAATTAGGATCTTCCTCTAACCAGAAATATAGAGGGGCTTGGGCGCAGGGACTTCTTTTAGACATTACAAGACGAATTTGCAAGATAAATGTGAAGAAAGCTCTAACTGATAATGACAATATCAGGTCATTGATACAGGTGAAGAGGTTTATAAGAAATGCTGGAAAATCATTTGTGGAGGTGTATGTGGGTGATGTGAGACCTGCTCCACCCCCTAGGCTGTTCTCAACTGATTACTTAAAAAATGGAGTAGCAGTGGAGGCCTGGGAGACAGATTGCTGGTGGCCTGGTTTCATAGTGAGAGAAATTTTACATCAAGGTCACAAGTTTTGGATGGTTTCCTTCCCTCACACAAAAATTCTATCAGCATATCCTCCATCCAACTTACGTCCTGCTGAAGAATGGTTAGATGGAAAGTGGACCTTAGTGCCTCCAGTTAGCTTTCTAACTCTTTCTTGTTCTTTTTTCTTTTTATGTTTTATTTTAAATCTATCTGAATGAATAGATGGTAGATAAGAGTTTCTCATTCTTTTGTATTGTACCTAGGGTTTAATGAACATTGACCCACATTATGCAGGAGAAAAACCTAAACATCAAGCAAGTAATTAGAGTTTTAAGTGAGGATGAAGTTGAGAAATCCAACAACCTGTGTGATGTATCACAGTGTTGCTTTACAAATGAAAGAATCCAAGCTGTGAACACCAAGGAATCACCTTCTTCTGAGTACAAGACCAAAGCAAATCTTGGGCTTAGCCCTTCTCAACTGAACAGAACCCATCTGGAGGAGGAGATGCGGGATTCAAATGATGATGTGCAAGAACCTAAAGGAGAGGCAATGACAGTAGAAAATGACCCAGAGACTGTTAAGGACGCGGTTCAAGATTTACGTGGAACCAGATCAGCAAGAGGTCGGACAAAATCTTCTAGACGTGGACGCCCCAAAAGAACTATATGAAGAAAGTTATGATGTCTGCATATCCATCGTACAGCTAAAGCAGAAGGCTGGAAGGGATACTATTGATTTTAAATGTTTAGGTCATTCTTTTTATTTATACTAAAATTTAGAATAGTAGACTTTGAAAACATTTTGAAACTTAAGACAAGAAAATAATCAATTCACCTCCCTATTCCGAAACAAAAAAATGTCTGTCTATGAGTTTTATTTTAATCTCTGCATATCGAGCTTGTATGATTTCCAAACAGAATTGGCTCAACAACGTATGTTCAATACATCCAAATCTCTATTATATGCTTTCCAAGTTTCCAACAGTAATTAACTATACAGAGTATGTTCAATACATCCAATTCTCTATTACATAGTTTATCATTAATGTATTATGATCCTATATGCAGTGCCTAAATGTACAGCACATTACAATATTGCAGAGTGTTTATATTATGCATTACTCGATTCAAATTGCAGTTACTGGTTGCATATTTAGAGTATATTTATGCCTTTGTTTCTGGTATTATGCTTTTGGTAAAATTGTGATTTAATGGGCAGGGGTGACAATACACAGCGACGCAGTACTTCGCAGAGCGAAAGAACTGCAAGAGCTTTAAAGTGGCCAAGAGAATAGGAACAAATGGACAAGATATCTTTAATTAACATTAACATTGCGTTTGATTGTGTTTACGGCTATATTTTTTTCAAGTGTTTTTTATTTTTGCTTTTTCACCTGGATATTTTTTTTTTCCAATTCATTCAGTCTTTATCTCTATTGCGCCATCTAATATTGTATCAAGCTGATAGACTTTAAAGTTTACCACTTGAATGTTTGGAAAATTGAAATCATAATTTTTTAATAACAAAAGTGCTTTAACCAAGAGAGTAATTACTTGTGAATTTTTTTACCTAATCATTTTTTTAAAAATTAGAGTTGAATTAATATGGAGTTGTGTATGGGAAACACTCAATTGATTCATAGTTATATTTAATTGCTTGATCATTAGGAACACTTCACATATTTGATTTGAGGAAATATTGAATTTATCAAATTCTTTGTTGAAGAATATCTTAGAATAGGTAGAGTTGGTTCACATAGCCTAATGTTAGAAATTAGTTTCTATTTCTTAGGATGTTGTTCTAACTTCGCTAAAAGCACCTATTCTATTTAATGTGTAATGTTGATTAACAATGTAGAGGGTTGTGCAAAGCTAGACTCTCCTAGTTCAAACTATTTTTGTAGAGGTGACCAATGGGTTTTATTTTCATTAATAGAAACATTGTCATTTTTATCATGGTATGAGAGCATCACTACTTGTGGGTGGTTTTTGGAACCAAAATTTGAGTGAATAGGTGCGACCATAGCACTATAATTTATATTTTTTTATCATGACACTATTTGAGTATACAACTCCGATGGTATGAGAAAATTGGTGTATTCGGTCTCGGAAAATGGGCGTATATATCGGACTATTCTCAAAAAATTGATGTATATGTGCAAGTGTCTTGGATATTGGGCAAATATCTGAGAGGATCATGTAAATCAAAGAAACTGCATGGGGGAGCCAAGAACAAGGTTGTAGGTGTTAGAGAAGCTCAGTGGGGAAGCCAAGAACAAGGCTGCAGTTGATAAGAGGTTGTCTAGAGGCTCAAAAGAAAGCCATGGTGATCTATGTGTGTGTTGCAAGATCAAACAACACTCATCTCTCTCTATCACATATCTTCGGTAAATTTAACATCTTTTACCTCTCAAGTTTTTTTCTAAGTCACCAAATGAATAACAATATTTTTGAAGCATGCATGAAAAGAGTATAACAAGCTCGATCGTTCCAATTATGCAAATTGGAAGTTTAAGATGCATACTGTGCTAGAAGCTTAGAGTGTTTCGACAATAGTGAATGGGGATGAGCCGAAGCACGCATCTTATGAGCAATGGTCCGAGATTGGGAGAAACGAGAAAGAAGAGCAAGGACAATGTTAAAGATGTCACTGAAAGATGAGAAGGTAAGTCACCTAACGAGGTATGAGGAATTCTGAAAGAACTGTACGAGATCAGAAATTCAAATTGGTTTTTGTTCCTCAAGAGTAAGATCCTCGCCATGAAGATGAGAGAATAAAACAATTGCTTCATTCGTAGCAAGGATCAAGGATCTGGAAAACAAATTATCAGATATTGGTCATACAATGGTTGATACAAATCTTGTGACCATTACAATGAATGGTGTCACTCATGATTATCATCTCATGTTCATCACTTGGATCGATGCAAGAGAAAAAATCTTGGATTTTGAAGAGCTAACAGGTATACTCATGCACGAAGAAGAGCAGAGATCAACTCTGAAGCCTCAGAGTGTCAATCTTACATTGGTGGTGAGGAAGAACTTTTGTAAAGGGAAAGGAGGTCCACAACAACAAAATGGAGCAAGTTCACATAAACGGCCAAATTTGACCCAATGTATGCATTTGAATAAAATGTACTCTAAAACTAAATGTTTTTATTATGAAAAATTGGGTCATATTGCGAGGGAATGTAGGAAAAAGAAATATCATGAAGAACAGCAAAAGCCGAAGAGACATGCATGTCATCTCGTGAATAGTGATCACATGCAGAATTTGAGATTGTTCATGGAAGATCACGATGAAAATGTTGATGTAGACATTTGGTATGTAGATTTAGGAGGGTTAACACATGACACGGAACAAGCAGTGGCTGGAGGATTTTAAAGAGATCAATGAAGGCACACAAATTTACGTAGGCGATGATAGAAGTCATCAAATCAAACGATGTGGGAAAGTTTCTATCATTCTACCTAATGGTAATATTAAATAAATTTGCAATGTAATGTTTGTGCCTCGCATAACAAAGAACTTAATTTTTGGATCAATGATTACAAATCAAGATTTAAAAGTTGAATTTTTAAAATCTCACTATTACATTAAGGATCTCCTAGATGGAATGAAGACAATTGCTACAGGAATCCGAACAGGAGGACTGTACAAGTTGGATGTGAGACCTACACCAATTCAAGCATTGATAGCAGCGAGCCTCACTACACAAGAGCTTTGGCACGAGAGATTCGGCCACATCAATTAAAACAATTTGTTATTACCATAGAGGAAAGAAATGGTAAGAGATCTTCCTATGCTAAAGCAAGTACATAATGATTGCGATGATTGTACTTTAGGAAAAAATGCATAGAGAAGAATTCCGTGTTAGAGTAGAAAAGAAATAGAGGGATATACTCGAGTTAGTGGACACAAACCCTTGTGATCCCATGCAAACAAAAGCAATAAGAGGTGCAGTGTATTTCCTACTATTTATTGATGATTGTATGAAGTTTTCTTGGGTTTATTTCTTAAGTAAGAAGAGTCATACATTCGAATACTTTAAGCAATTTAAAAATATGATTGAAAGACAAAGAGGGAAACAGATAAAAAAAAATTGTTCTGATCAAGGGGGAGAGTATAGGAAAGATGAACTAATCAGATATTGTAAAGATCATGAAATTTTGTAGTAGTTTACAATACCCCATACTCCAGAGCATAATGGAGTAAGAGAAAGGAAGAACAAAACTATGGTGGAATTTTCAAGTATGTAGAAAGGTTAGAATCTTTCAAATGGTTTTTGGGTTGAAGGAGTGAGTACTACGGTTTATTTAAAAAATAGGAGTCCTACAAGAAGTTTTGAGTTTAAAACTCCTTTTGAAGCTTTGTATGGATATAAGTCTGCACTAAAACACTTGAATATTTGGATGTAAAGCATTTGCCCACATACTCAAGGTAGATAGAAAGAAATTAGACTCAAAAGCCATCAGATGCACTTTTCTAGGGTATTGTTCATGATATAAAGCATACAAATTATTTAATCCCTCTACACGCAAGATCTTTGTTAGTAGAGATGTTAAATTCCATGAGCAAGATAGTGAAGAAACTGATGAGCACTATGATGAATGGGACATTCCGTACTTTGAAGAAGAGGATGTAGAGAACAATGAGGATCAGTAGCAAACAAAGGCAGAGGATGAACAACAGGAGCAACAACAATAGAAATAGGAAGAAATAAGGTTTGAAACCACCACCCAACCACTCAGGAGATTAGATAGGAAAGCTCAAATGCCTGCAAGATATAGGGAAACTGAAATTATATCTAGTATGATGAATGTTGTTGAACCTTATAGTTATAAAGAAGCAAATGAAAGTAATGAATGGAAAATAGCCATGGAATAGGAACATGATTCAATAATCACGAACACCACTTCAGAATTGGTAGAACTCCCTAGAGGAAAACAGGTCATTAGTTGCAAATGGTTATATAAACCAAAAATTAATACAGATGGAACTATGGAAAAACTAAAAGCTAGGTTAGATGCAAAGGGGTACACACAAAAATAAGGGATAGATGATGAAGAAACCTTCACCCCTGTAGCTATTGAACACCATTAGAATGTTAATTGCTTTAGCTACTAAGAAATATTGGATGATTCACCAACTAGATTTAAGGTCTGCATTTATGAATGGAGAAGTGAAAGAAGAAGTTTATTTAGAGCAACTGAAAGGGTTTGTCGAGAAGGGAAACGAACATTTAGTCTGTGGATTGAAGAAAGCACTGTATGGACTAAAATAAGCTCCCAGGTCGTGGTATGAGAAAATTGTCTCGGTGAACTCAGATACTATTTAGGTCTCGAGATCTCGAGAGATTTAGGTGAAACATTTTTGTCTCAAGAAAAGTATGTCAAAGGCCTATTAGAGAAGTTTAGAATGGATCAATGCAAGTCTGCACTGGTACCATTCCTGCAGAACATCAAATTGCAGTATGAGGATGGCTCAAAAGTGGAAGATGCAACACTTTACAGACAACTCGTTGGGATTTTAATCTACCTAATCACCACTAGACCTGATTTGGCTTATGCAGTCAGCATGTTAAGCAAATTTATGTCTAAGCCACTTGAAAGCCACTCGAATGTAGCAAATAATGTTTTGAGGTATCTACAAGGTAATGTAGATTATGGAATTATTTACACTAACTCTTCTGATGTTAGATTGACAAGATTTCTAGATTCAGATTAGGCAGGAAATGTAGATAATCACAAATCTATAATAGGTTATGCATTCAGTCTTCGATCCAGGGTGATCACTTGGAGAAACAAGAAGAAGAACACAGTCTCCTTGTCCTCAGCAGAAGCAGAGTATCAAGTCATGTGTGCAGCAACATGCAAGGCAGTTCGGTTGCGGAGACTTCTCCAGGATGTTGGGGAAGAATAGACAATCGCAATAAAAATCATATGCGACAATCAAAGTTCAATCAAGCTACCCAATAGTGTGATGTTTCAAAAAAACATGAAACATATTGATACTCAATTCCATTTTGTAAGGGAGAAAGTGCAATCTAAAGAAATTCATCTGGAATATTGTAATACATGTGATAATGTTGTGGACATTTTTACTAAGCCCCTTGGAAAAGTAAAATTTCAAATGTTTAGGGAGATGTGAGGCATATATGTGAACCCATTCTCCATTAAGGGGGAGTGTTAAAGATAATGGAGAATATCCTAGAATAGGTAGAGTTGGTTCACGTAGCCTCACGATAGGAATTAGTTTCTATTTCTTAGGATGTTGTTCTAACTTCCATAAAACCACGTATTCTATTTAATCTGTAATGTTGATGAACAGTGTAGAGTGTTCTGTAGAGACAAACTCTCCTCATTCATGCTCTCTTTCATAGAGATGACCAGTGGGTTTTATTTTCATTAATACAAACATTGTCATTTTTATCATTGTTATTTTGGAATTTGTTTAAAATGAAAATTGAATTGATAGAGTTATTGGTTTTTAAGTGTATTTTTTCAAAAAATATTTAGTTTATTTTCTGATTTAATTTGTTTGGAATCTAGTAGGGATTTATGTGTTTATATTTATTAAACATGTGATTAATTTTCTGAATACTAAATTCATAGTAACACTTAATATATTTGACTTTGTCAAATATTGAATTTAAAACCATGGGTACATCATATGACTTCATCAATTTTCATGTTTTCCCGAATCAAAAGAAATATTTAATTGCCATTTTTTAATATATTTTAATTCTAAATCAAGAAGTTATAATACCAAAATCTATGGTAAAAATTTTGAAAATGTATATCTCTAGAGATAAAGCTCTTGATATATTCAAAAAGATCTAGCCGTTTTTTTAATTATTAATAATTATTATTGTTATTTTTTTTTATGTGATTTCATCTAGACAAAAATGTTTTAATTTATTATTATATTATTATTATTATTTGACTATATCATCTATAAAAATATCATCTCCTGCAAGAGATGAGCCAGATGCTTGAGTTCATCCTAGACACTTTGGAATCTCAAGGCTCAGAGAAAAACATGAGGAAATTATGGCCAACCTAGAGCAACTCCAATACTTTCAATGCCACCTCAATGAATTGTGTTGTATTGCGTGGTCAAAATATTATGACTTCAAAAATCAAGAAGCTAGAATCTTGTCTTGCTCACTCTGAACAACATGTCCACTATCTCTATAGCCCACCTATCCTCTAAGGAAAATCCTATCTTGCTCACTTTCAACAACATGTCCATTGTCTCTAGCCCACCTATTCTCTAAGGACATGGTAGATAATCGTGTCTCTATCACTTCTCATGACTAATTAGGGTAACTTGTGTTTTGTTTTTTTTTCACATGTAAGGCCTATAAGGTTGTGGGTCTACTAGTAGGATATTTTTTTTTTGTCTCTAACATGGTAATAGAATTTGTCAACAAACTTGGTAGAGGCAAGGCCACATGCATTTTGACATCCTTATATATATTTTTAAATAATGAAAAATCTTTGACTTACAAAAAAATTGTACATTTAATAATATTCAAAAGATAAAATATATTTGTAATATATTCACCTTAAATTAAATCTAATTAAAAATATATAGCTCTATAATTAAAAAAATGGAAAAAACATGGTCTTACAACTCATCCGATTAATTTAATGTAATAAATAAAATAAGATAAAAATAAAATTATATTTATATATATATAGTAAAAGTGATAAACATTTAGTACATTCAACCAAAATCCACAAGTTATATTTTTTCCAAAAAATAATTAGCACGGCTGAGGATATTCCATAAAAAAGATATGCATTAAAATATTCCACCATTATCGGGCATTCAAAATTTAACTATTAACCTTAAACACTTAAAATCCTTATTTATAAGATCAAAAACGTATCTCATAGAGAGCCGTTAACACTTAAAATCCTTATTTATAAGATAAAAAATGTATCTCATAGAGAACAGTTAACAGCTAATGTGAATCGTCACAACTCCGTAAATCTAACATTCAAAATCCATTTTACTTCCTCTTTAATGATTTACTTACAAACTTTAAACACAATGCTCACACTGTGTCCTTTGATCACAATGCTTAGATCCTCTCCCTTATTCATGTAATCGAATGCTTTGTTGATCTTTGCAAAATTTTTCCTTTATTCATGTAGCCAAATGCCTTATTAGTCCATTCCTTTAGTAGGACTATAGCGATATTGTTGACTAACAATTAAATCTTTCGTTGACCAAATTTATTTCCACTTAATCACCGTTTTTTTTTCGTTTAACCAAACTTTTATAGTGTCTATTTTTATATGTCGATTTTTTACAGAAAGTTTTTTATGGTAAAAAGATGGACCTCTTATTGTAGGCTTGCTTAGCTTAGCTTATCCAAGGCAAAAAAAATGTTGTGACTAACAAATTTTATCCAAAGTCCAGGAACTTTATTAGAACAAAATGTTATGACTAACAAATTTTATCCAAAGTACAGGAATGTTATCAAAACTTATTAGTTCATGCCTTCATTTTATCCAAAGTTTATTTTATCTAGTTGGGGAAAAGTTTTGTGGTATGCAAATAATTTTTATATGCAAAGTTTTTTTAACATGGGTGTCATATGCAACAAATGCCATATGTATCGACAATCCTTTAGGTGGTGTATCAAGCAGTAATGTAGAACTTTTGCCATATATATCGACAATCCTACAGGTGGTGCATCAACTAGTAATGTGGCACTTTTGCTGGAGCCAAATATTTGATTTCATGCATTTCAAGTGATTGCATGCCATATTGAAATAGGCATTGAGGTTTGATAAGTCTCGTTTATCTAAAAGAATTACCAAAGACGCTTTGGACAAAGGAAAAGTCGAATAGGAGGAATTCTATCGATTGCTATTACCAAGTAACCCAATCCGTTTAAAGGAGATGATTGAAGGAGCTATACTTCACGTTCAAGTTCTAGTTCCAGGTCCAGCTCTTTCACCAGGCCCAAATCTAGTGACAAATATCGTCAAGCCAGACCAACATAGCTAGTACAGATATCGTCTACTCTTACCAACACATCTACTACCATAGTAAGAAGTCATAAAGCCAAGCCATCGAGGCACATGACTTCAAGCACAAAGAAAGGCAGTAACAAAGACAAACAAATCCAAGCAATAAATAATTAGGTGTGTTTGAAAAAAACCCACGTTATTATGCTAATAAAAACACAAGTTGTTTGCCTTCTAGCATCTTAACTTGCAAAAAACTATGAAAACACAGAAGTTTCTTAACTAATTAGCTATTGAATCTGCTCATGCATGTGTATATTAGCTATTCGTATTGACCTTTAACCTATATTTGAAGAGATCCCTCTACAATTAACCACACCACATCTCTCATACTCAGTCTCTGAAACCAACAAAACTACACATGACAACTAAAAAGAAATAGGCAGGCAGAAAATTCAAAATAGTGAAGTCTTATCTCCCAGGCAAGGATAGTCTATCAACACTATTATTGTTGTAGTCAATCTTTAGTGTCGGGAGATAAGGCCCTTTGGGAGCTTTTACTATTACATATGTGCTTCTTTCATGTCGCTTAAAGTGTCTTTCTTTCAAGGTTCCTTTCTTTATCTACCGACGAGAGCACCAATAGCGTGTTTCCCACCCCACTGCATTCCCCTAGGGCTTCCAAGGGACATCAATCAGCCTTGAACCGGCTTTAGCCTTGGCCTTTCAACTCAAGAAGATTCCCTTATCTTTCCATTCGACTTCTACCCAGAAGCCTTTCACCATGGGCCTTCAGCTTTTCCATCTCACCAGATGTGTTTTTCTTTTGCTAGGAGCCTATTATTATGCATTTCGCCTTTCATTAGGATCCTATCACTTTAGCCTACTCGGCTCATGCCTTGCAACTAATGAATGGATGAATCTCATGATTGGTCGAGCAATAATTCTTTTATTTTTCAACATGAAGATCCTCCTATTAGTTTCAGTCTTTCCAGCCTTCCTCCAGTGATCAAATATGCTCTTACAAAGTGATTTTGAAGTTTCAAGGTCAAATTTTGTCATTTCATTGAGTCTTCAAGCAAAATTTGGTCACTAGGTATTAGGTCTAGGGTTTTCTTTCACTCTTTTCAAAGTTGCCCAAATGTCAATCTATGTCACTATTCAGCTGAGTCTATCATCAGTTAAAGGGTTGTCATCATCATGTCAAGTTCCATTGGGTCATTTCACACCTTGTTCATGCTTGAGTTGTGCCTAGGTAAGGTCATTTCCCTCTCCTAGGGTTTTGAAGGCAATTTCTCTTGGACGGTCAAATCATCGGAAAAACTTGTTTCCTGATGTTCATACATCTTTCCCTATCCTTAAAGTACCTTATCAAGTGCTTCCCATCACTGAGATTCCCCAAATTCCTCATTTTCCCACAAACCCTAGTTTCTAGCTACAACGTGGCAATTTTCTAGGTTTGGCCTGTGTTTTGCCCTTTTGGACCCTTTCCCCTCACTCAATCTCTGAGATTCTACTTTCCCCTACTTCCTAACATCCCTCCCTACTCCAAAAATTTCCTCAAGAATTTAGAAGCCCCTTATCCCCTTCATTTCGCTTCATTTCGACCAAAACCCTTATTCCACACATCGGGATAATTTTCACTAAAATGATGTTTCTGAGCAATCAAAGATGATTTTTTCAAAACGGAGAGAGGTTTTTGTCCACAACATGCCAAGGAAGACAAACCTCCTTCACTTTTTGCACAGGTGTCATGGTTTTAAAGAAATGTCAAAAATACCGGCGAGAGCCTCTTTGACTGAGCCATGGTACTTGATTGGGGACTCTCAGCCCAAATTTCAAGAAATTTGGAGAAAATTTTGTCATTTGTGAATTTTTTATGCCAATTATAGGTTTTAGCTTCTCAACAGGTCTCACCCCCGGTGAGACCCTTTGTCCCGGCAAGTCCATTTTACAAAAACTCAGCATTTCTGGATTTGTCATGAAAAGTTACACTTTCTCATCCATTACTAAGAAATTTCATCAAGTTTTGGGCCCCAAGAAGGTCAAAATACATG
>APFE030013177.1:205978-264592 GCA_000404065.3 Pinus taeda
ATTTGGAGAAAATTTTGTCATTTGTGAATTTTTTGTGCAATTTACAGGTTTTGGCTTCTCAACGGGTCTCACCCCCGGTGAGACCCTTTGTCATCGTAGCTCTGTTTTGCAAAAACTAAGAATTTCTAGATTTTTCATGAAAATTTACACTTTCTCATCCATTATTAAGAAATTTCATCAAGTTTTGGGCCTCCAAAAGGTCAAAATACACGAAAATTTTGACTTTCTGCCCCTTTTTTGAGTTGCAGAAACCAGTCTTGGAAGAATTAAGTTTTGACAGGGAAAATGACCTCCAAATTTAAAAATTCCAGTTGGGTTGGAAAGAAGACTCAAATAAATTTCCAACAAGCCCACTTTTGCTCAATTCTGACACCGGGAAGGCCTCCAAACAGAGCTGCAAAGGTGTGCGACCCGTTGAGAAAAGGTGCGCGACCCGTTGAGGAAAGTTTTCCAGATTTGACCAGTTCAGCCCAGAAAACGCAGTTTGGCTCCAGTTTGACTTTTTGGGGTGAAAGATGATTATCTTTGATGTAATTATGGCAACTCTAAGACACTTTTACTCTTTTTTAACACTTCTAGAAGATTCATTCATGTAAAGGGTAAAAATTGAATGCATGAACTGATTTCCAAGTTTATAGAGGCAAGTTGTTTTGACTGCCTATTTTGTAGTGCTTAGTTTAGAAGTTGTTCAAACTACTCCTAGGATAGTGAGCTCGACCCCTAGAGGCAAGGGACGAGGTTGAATTTCCTATATTATGTATTTTCTTAATCATTTTCAAGGGTTGGAGGTTGGACTCTTGAGAGAGCAGTAGCTCATTGTATTATTTCTTGTATCTCAACAATTTTTGGCAAGGAAGACCAGGGTTTTGCAGTCATCTTTGGGATTCTTGTGGACTCATGTGTTGATGGTGTGTTTCTTCAGTCATTGTAAGCTTTGTTATGTGTTTCATTTTCCTTCTATACTTCTGCATATTAAACAAATGAAGTGATAAAGTAAGAATTCATGCTTGTCATGCTCTGCTTTTAAATTTGTTTAATTTTGATGTTTTCTACTGTTTAAAGAGAATTCAAATTCATTGTTTGCTCTCTTTAGCCTTCTCTCTTTCATTCCTGACCATTCACTTCAGTCAAAGACATTAGCACGGCCTCCTACCTCGCCCCAAAGACTCCCCTGCAGAAATTGTGTCCCATCCCCGCAGCCAAATTTGCCCTCTCCTCAATTTGCCACCAAAAACCTAAAAACCCCAAAATCAACCTCTTGTATCAGTTTACTAGCCTAATATCAGTGTTACTTTTTTGGTCATCTCCCTAATTGAAAATTTTCTAAGAGAGACCGGAGAGAGCCTTCTCCTGCCCCGTAGGGCTAGCTACGAGGCTGAATGGTTTGATGTAGCTTTGAGATTTGCCTTTCTCAGCCTGAGGTGAAATGTCAAATGCTAACATATTGTAGAAACAACGAAATCCTATATGTGATATGTTTTAAGATAATTAATTGGATTAACTATTTAATCAAATTAATTATCTTTCATGTATTTATTTCTTGAAAAGCTAAATGATCTATATTGTTTAGCATATTAAAGAATATATAAATCGCAGGATAAGGGTAATTTAATCACGGGAAATATATATATATATATATATATATATATATATAGATGTTTGTATTACTTTCGTCTCTATCCACCACATCTATTTTATTCACAATTATACTCCAAATCCCATAATATATACTTAAAGAGAAATTGATCCCTTCATCCCTAGTTGGAGCCACTATTCCAAACGGATACGAAACGGTTTTCTAGTTCCCGACCGAGTGGTTATCCCCGATGTTGAGGCAGTGAAATTCTAGGCCTTCAACATGTGGTGAAGGCCAAACCATATGGAATGTGAGTACTCATTGAGAAGTGGTCGTGGTATCTAGGAGAAATTTTCTGCAATGCTAACCATCTTGGCATACCATCCGATGAAAGATGCTTCATTTATTTCCTTACTGTTGGCATCCCTTGACTCCCTCCATGGAAGATACGCAAAAGCCAAAGGTTGAACATCTAAAACTGGAGCAATTTGTCATCCTTCAGAAGGAAACCACTTCATCATGGCAATGGCCATCACCAAGTAGCCCTCAATGAAGTATGTATCTTGCTTGTAGACATCCTTGCAGGCCTCAAATAGCTTGCTCAATAAATAACTACACCAATTCAATTGTTCTCCAATGTCACAAGCTTCAACAACCAAGATGTCATCTAAAGTGCACTCCCCCTTTATGTATTGGTGCATAAAATTCCTTGCTATCACATAACATGAAAAATTTATTGAAGGCCTATTAATCATGTCAATAATAACCACTATATTACCTCACTCAGTAGCATACTTAGTGTAAAAATTGTTCTCACCGGTCTTCTTACCCCATTTGGATGTAGTCTAAAAGGCATATGAGACATTTGCACCTGCCATGGACAACCTCGTCAACCTCTAAAGGTCATTTACACGTATCAGGTACTCTCAGTCAAGCCATAGTGATCCTCTATGCAAACAATGAATAAGAAACTTGGTACACTTCATAGCCACTCCCGACATCCTGAAGACCAATAGATTTCTCAAATTCATCAATGTCAACCTTTATAATAACTGAAACTCGACCTTAAAATGGGAGGCACTTTTGTCATCCTTCTTTGTTGATGGTATGATGAAGACCTTGTGCTCGAGCATAGGGAAGTGGAATAAATCAGAAAAATCATTATCAACTAGTGAGGCCTTCTCATACTTTCCAAGAAGGTCCTCCATCTCTATAATTTGAGGATCTAACCGAATTGTAGGGACAACAAGCTTAGACACACAGGTCATGAATAAAACTTGACGACTATAGGAAATATTCACAGGAGGTTGAAATTTAGACTAAGACACAAAAGGATTCCACACCGAAGCTAAGTTGAACGTTACAACTAGCCAACTCTATACAGTCAAAATTCTCAACATTGCCATGCAAATTATATAGAAAGACTTGACACGATATCTGTGACTGGACCTTTTAACTAATAAATATGGAAACTTACCATATCCATTTCAAATCATGATAATAATGGTGACAATGATGCAGGCCTCAAGTGGATGACGTAGAAAATTCGAAAGATGGTTGATAATTATGACCAATTACCACGAAATGATGAGAAAACCAAAAACAAACAACTAAAATATATCAAGAGAATTACATGAAAGATTAGAAACCACTATGAATATACTCTGCTAATTATTATAGATTTTGACAGACGAGACAATTGACACGTGTGTCTCCCCAACCACTATTATTTGTATTGGGTCGCAACTAACTAGACTAACAAACCATATGCAGGTACATTTATTCGCAACTAAGCAATCGACATGATTGACTCGATCCTAAGCCTAATTATGACCCCCTTTCATAGATCAACAATTGAATAAGAATTTTGTTAGCCATAAAAGTGCTTCAGGCGTTTCTTGTTCACCCATCTTGGAAGCAAAATCTCATTCAGTTGCGTAAGCTTAACAACTCCAAAATATCGTACTTTCGTAAAAAGGAACAGACCCAAACAATACATTTGTAACTTCCCAGGATGCTTTAAAAACTTGTTGTCATAGAATAAGACCCGATCACCAACAAAGTAGGAATTCTTCTTTATATGTCGATCATGTGAGGCCTTTTATCACTCCTTTTCGACATTCTGGTGGAAATCTACCAAAAATATCACCTCATCCAGCTCCCACAGCTCATGTAATCGTTCTACAATTGACTCATCCTCTGTCATTTTCGTAGCCTAAGCAATAAAAATATTAAGAATAATAAACTAAGTCAGTGTCACAGCCTCTCTCCCATCAACAAGCTGGAATAGAGTATAGTTAATATGTCGCTTCATAGTGGTATGATAGGCCCACAGCGTAGCTGGTACACACTCATCCCACTCATCTATGTTTGCAGAGCATATCTTAGTAAGTCTTTTCTCCAAAATCTTGTTAAAAGCTTTGATTGTATCGTTTACTTGCGGATGATAAGGGCTACCCTTGTGGTGTTGAATCATAAAATCCCATAGAATAGTATCAATAGTCTCGTTAATGAAGTGTAACCCTTGCTCACTGGTGAGGCTTCTAGGACATCCAAATCTAGGAATGATATTCTCAAAGATGAACCACACAATGGTATCGACAATACAATCCTTGACAGTCACAAATTTAGCCCAATGAATTTAGTAATCTATTGTGGTGATAATGTATTGGGCATGCGAATGTCATGCAGGAAGATTGATGGGACCCACAAAATCAATATCCCACTTTTCAAATGATTGAAGTGCTCAAACAACATGTAGGGGAAGTTCATCCCACCACGATGGTCTGCCAACCCACTGGAAAAAATCACACCTCTTAGCATACTCTTTCGTGTCCTTGAATAGAGTGGGCCAGCGAAGCCCCACCTGCAGGACTTTTCTTGTGGTGGTTTCCCCCCTTAAATGTCCCCCTGCAACCCCAAAGAGGCACTCCCATAGCACATTATCTTTCTCATGGTCTAAGATACAACACTGCAAGATCTAATTAGGCCCATTTTGTATAATTTCCCTGCGATGAGCTAATAATCTACAACTTGAACAACCATATCCCTCCTTTGGATTGTTTTTGTATTCATTAGGGCACTCACCAATGGCTAGGAACATGGTGATGTCTTCCAGAAGTTCAGGGACTACCTCAACCCGAAGCAAGTCTGCATCAGGAAACTCGCCATCCACCGACCCCCATGCTTCTCTCAACCCATCCTAGAAAGATGGTCAAGTCCCACATTAGTTTGGCCTGGCTTCACGATGACTTCGAGTGTAAATTCTTGGAACAACAAAAGTCATCTCCATATTGTTCCTTCTAGAATAGGTTTTTCTAACCAAATATTTCAACGCAGAATGGTCAGTAAAAAATTTCAATTGTCCTCCAAGTAGATAGTGCCTGAACTTCTAAAGATAATCCACCATCGCAAGATCCTCCCTCTCTGTGGTGGTATAATTATTTTCTGTTGTAGAAAGCTTCCTAATGGAAAAATAGATAGGGTGATCTAGATTTTCCTCCCCTGGTTGAGCCATAATGGATCCTAAAGTAATCCGCAAATTATCTATATGTACGTGAAATTCCTTGTTCTAGTCAGGGTAGACTAGAATCGGTGCACTGGTAAGCTTCTCTCTAAGAGTATCAAATGCAACATCACATTTGGCATCCCACACAAAGCGTTCGGATTTCTTCAATAGCCTTTCCATAAGAGTAGTGATCGGTGTAGTTGCGAAAAAACCTGTGATAGTACCCTGTATGTCCTAGGGTCGATCACAGTTGCTTGGCATTGGTAAGCAGTGGCATGTTCAGAATAATTTCAAATTTGGTCGGGTCTATGCATACTCCATCCTTGCAGAAAATGTGGTTGAGAAAAATGCCAAAGGGAATAGCAAAGATACGTTTCTTCAAATTCAAGGATATTTACAACTATTGATAGCGATCGAACATCACTCGCAAGAGACTGGAATTATTCTTCAACATTCTCTATATTATTCAGTTTTCCATATAAACTTCTAAAAATTTGTGAATGTACTCCCAAAAGGCTGCAATAACGAACCTTGAGAAGAATGTTGGGGCATTATTAAGGCCAAAGTGGATCATGTGGTAAGCATAGGAGCCCCACTTAGTCGTGAATGTGGTCATGCACTTGTCCTCCTCAGCAATACGCACCTAGTGATATCCTAAAAATCCATCATTGAACAAGTATGCTTCATTGCCAACAACATTGTCTAAGACCTCATCGTTGAACGAAGTATGGAATGGGTCATGCACGTAGACATTGTTAAGGTCATCTAAATCCTTATTATCCTGGATGACAATGGGACTAACCCACTCAGCTTCATCAACAAGGAAAATGAGGTCGGCTCCTAGCATATTATTGATTTCTTTCTTTACCTTCTCCTTTAATCTAGGATCCAACCTGTATGGTCGATGTTTCATAAGTATGGCGTTCAGCTTTAGATCAATTTTCATTTCCCCCAAATCTCCCTTAATCCCCTTGAGTTATGCAACTGACGCAAGAAAAACATCTTCATATTCATTTAGAAGGTCAAAAATTGCTTTTGTAGTCTACTCATCCCAATGATCTCCAATAGAAGTGAGATTAGGTCTCTGCTTAGTGCCTATGTTGTGTGTCTATAACTACGGTGGCTCTAGATGCAAATAATTTGTGACAAACCCATCCTTTATATCCTACTCGCCTTCTGATTCTTTAAATTCCATGTGCATTAGTTCCTCCAAGTCTTCGTGATTGAAGTCTTTATTTACTTTTCCACAAGAAACAACCTCATGGAATCTCAATTCATATATATGATCAAAAATATCTCGGCCAGTATAATCCTCAGTAAGCCTCCCTATGGGGAAAAGAAACTTCTTGATTGCTTTCAGGGCTCCCACAATATTTTCATCCTCATCAGAAAAAGAGAAATCCTTGGAAATTTGGGCTACCATTGGTTCACATGCAATTATCTGTCTCCTCATTTCCTCCCTTACTTACCAGACCTGCGGAAATGTTCCTGAGGTATGGATAAATTGATGCACCAACACTACTTCTAGAAGTCCTTCCTTGGTCCACTTGGTTTTGCAATTCTAAATGTGTTTCTGTGGATCAGTGTGTCCCTCATTCTTAAGAATACCAGTTGAATAGTCCCTTGGGCCACCAAAGTGGCTCAGTGAAGCATACATGGCAGATTCTCATCCTTGGAGTTGGTTGTGATGAGCTCCCCACCACCTCGCTGATGGTTCTTGAAGGGAAACGTCCAAGAAGGGGATATTTTGTGTTTCTTCAACTTCCAAATCAATTTCATTAATGAAATCAATAGCAGACCCCATACCATTAAAAGTAGGATACTTTCATACCTCAGTACCAATCCAACAGGCACAGTAGACATTTGCACATCTTCTAGCATGTAACTCAAGATTTCCTTGTTGCAAATCCTCCCACACAACCTCTAAACCTACCCCTTTTCTTTGAACACTTCTCCAACTAAAGGAACCATCAGTGTGGGGTTGATATAATCCTCCCTCTTCCCTTCTGTGAGTTGGTATATCTGGTCCAAAAGATTAGAATCCTCTCTGTCATCCACTAGTTCTGTAAATATGGGACCCTAATAATGATCCAGAGGTTGAATCACTTTGACCCCATCCACTTCAAAATTTATCGTTTCCCTTTTTAGATCAATTACAGCATAGTTATCAAAGGCCCAATGTATCCCCAGTAGTGCAAGATAGTGGTATTTGTCTCCTATAATGTTTATCACCTCAAAGTCTGCATTTGTCTTCACCCCTGTGATATCGACCTCAACATCCTCCAGACATCCAACAGGAAGAACACAATACTAATTGGTCATTCGCAACTGAATTGGAAAATTTTAGTTTTCGTTTCCCAAGGGCTTCCCAAGTCTTCCTTGGCAGGATGTTAACATCAAAGCCCAAATCTAGCATAGAATCCTTGATCTAGAACCCAGCAATATGAGAATTAACCCAAAATTCCCTTCCAACCCTCCTCTTATTTCACTAAACTCATCTGGATTTCCTTTCTGACAAATTTGCAAAGATAAGTCCCTCCCAGAGCTCTCCAACCCTAACGACATCCTTGAGTTTCTTTTGCAACTTCCTTGACATCTTCTCATCGCCCATAATTTGTAAGAATAGCTTAAACCATTCAGGCACAAGCTGGGGCATGTCTTGTGAGGGTCTCGAGCTTTCTAACCTTGATTGATCTGGTCATTCCGATTGAGGTTTAAGGGTCGGTGCCAAATACTTGAGAATTTATGTTGTATCCCTATAATATTATTTTTGTTGCATAGAATTATAATACCTCTCTAGCGATGAAGGTCTAATCATTGTTGGTTGCTCAAGGACCCCCGAATCTACTCTCATTCTCTTTCCTCCTCAAGTGACGATATTGATATTAGACATAGGCACTGGCTCGAGTTCTTGAGGCTCTACATTGATCAAGTTTTCTCCTCTTTGTCGACTCTTCTCCTCCCACCTAGTGATCAAGTCATGACAGTGCTTTGTTGCATGTGTGTTCACTCTGCATTGTGAACACCGAGGCCTTCTAGATAACGGATAGTCAGGGTGATGTGTCCCTCTTGGTCACAATTATAGAAGACCTCTTCCTCTAGCCCTACCCCCCCTTATTCCTCTACCTCCCCCCCCCACAAGGACAATGCATTTGAGCTCAGCATTCCCCCATTCCTTGACCTACACCTATTGTTCAATGTGCACTGCCTTCGACCATACTTCCCACCATTTTTGGACACATTAGACATTGCAGAACAACTCACACCTATAGAGTTAAATCCATACTGCATGGAACAAGCCACAATTGATCTGATAATGAACACGTAGATTAGAAACACCCGAGAGCAAAGGATCCAACTATATCGAGTTGTCAAAGTAGTCCAACTCCTTCACCAGGGCAAGTGGCTCAGCATGGACCAAGTTACCACTGTTTCTTTCAGTTTTTTAGTTTCCTTATTTGTACCCAATTTACTATTTTTGGCAATTTTTTGGGTCGTGACCTTCTAAAGCCGTTTTGAGGCCCTAAATGACATTTTTTGGGAAAATGAGTGCCAACAATAGTAATAGTTTTATGTTTGATGCTCGAAAGTTGTAGCCGTTGGATAGATATTTCTAGCAAGGTATTCTACGTGCCAAATAGATATCGTATGCCAAAGTTACGACCCAGGAAGTTGATGTACCAATTTACCCAAACGGGGCCCATAGTTTGGCGCTTCATCTCTTAGGGTTAGGTTTTCATATGTTTTGTTTGCATTATGATACAAGTGTTGTCCTTGATGGTAACTAACATAGATGACAGATTATAGTGCAATAGGTCAGTAGCAAAGAATTGATGATCAGACTACAAAGAATGAAGAAAGAAAAGTATATACGCAGGTTCACTATATACCAAGTTGCATACATATGCAGGTTCACTATATACCAAGTCGTGTACACACGCAGGTTCACTATATACCAAGTCACGTATATACGCAGGTTCGCTATATACCAAGTAATGTATACACGCAGTTTCACTATATTCAAAGGCGCATATATCGTACACACGCACTTTCATGCAAGGAAAGGTGCATACATGTTGAAAAACTAAGTTTTAGGTCCGTGGTATTTGGACCTTGGTATTGCATCCGAAGTGTTGAACCCAGGTATTGGGTCCCTAGTATTGGTTATAAATGGTTTTGGACCATGGTATTGAGTAAAGCCTAAGACTATAAAAGGGGAAGTAGATCATTAGGCAAAGGCATGAATTGAAGTATTGAATATCTTATGAAGAGCAAGATCTAGAATTGGGTTATGGTGCATAGCTACATCTGAACGAAGGAGGAACCTGAGCATTAGAAGATGGATAAGTTCTATTGATGGGTCAAGATATTAAGGCTTGAATAGTAGTATCTTTGTGTGATTTTGATCTGTTATATTTGGCACATGATTTGATCTATAAATCTGATAATCTGGGTATGACTTATGTCTGAATAAGTAAAAAGAGTAAATTATCTTTATAGATCTGTACGCAGGTTCGGCACATCAGAGGCGCGTATACACGCTGGTTCAATAAGTCAAAACAGCATATACGCTGGCTGGCCTTAATACAGTAGCGTATGCACGTAGGTTTCTACATATTGAAGAAGCGTACGTCTCATGAAATATGTTTTAGCTACTTTTGTTTATTGCTGCAGTGTTCTGGGTTCAGGATTGGTTTCTGGTTACTGTTAATGTATTCTGGTTACAACATTTAGAGAAGTAATTGTCTGATTCAGTTTTGATTGAAGAAAAGGAGAATGGTTGATGCAGATATATTTGATGTTTAATTAATTTGATTGATGGATCCAGTCTGAAAAATTATGAAACGTGGTCCCTGGAAGTAAAGAGAATATTGTAGCCTTCTGTAGGTCAGCACCTACGTACTAGTACCTCAGCTAGTACAAGAGCTAACGGGGTTGTAGCTCCCTTCCAAGAGAAGCTGGAGAATGAGAGAAGGATGTAGCCTTATGCAGGTAGCAGCCTGTGTATTGGTATAAGACTGCACCAGTACAAAAACATTGTAAAAAGAAGTTTCTAATTAAAAGAAGATAGAGACGAATTGTAGTAGGTGGTTTTCACCCACATTAGGTTTCCACCTTATATCTTGTGTTCTTATGTGTGACTGCCTATTATGTTTTACTGTTCCTGGTTACTGTTTATATGGTTTTATGCATAGATTAATGATCAACATTTGAAGAATAATTTAAATTACAAGTCTTCTGATTATATGCTAGTTTCCTTAACTGCAGTTGCATACATACACAGTTTTTACTAACTGAAGTAGCATATACAAATCTGATTGTAAAATGAAAAATAATTGACCTGATAATACTAATTCAACCCCCTCTCAGTATTATTTACAACAATTGGTATTAGAGCAGGTCCTTCAGAAGAAGCTTGATCACTTGAAGGAAGATCTATCATCAGGAGCAACTACGAAAAGGAGGCATCTATCAGGCCACCAATCTTTGATGGAAGCAACTTCGTCTATTGGAAGGTAAGAATCACAACCTATCTTCAATCTCTTGGTACAAAAGTTTGGGATATCGTGGAAACAGGATACACATTTCCATCAGCAACTCCTACAGATACGGCTGGTAAGAAGCAGTATGAAACAAATGCAAAGGCTGTCAATACTCTATTAGGGAGTTTATCTCAATCAGAATTCGTCAAGGTTATGCAGCTCAAAACCGCAAAAGAAATATGGGACAAGGTCATTCTGAGATATGAATGAGACGATCAGGTAAAACGTGCAAAACTACAAACTCTCAGAATTCAATATGAAAATCTCAGAATGCACAATGATGAAAGTGTGGCTAATTATTTCTTACGTATAGATGAGATTGTTAATCGTATGAAAAAACTTGGGTGAAGAGATAAAAGAAGTTACTTTGGTTGAAAAGGTTCTAAGATCTTTGTCTTCTAAGTTTGAATCAAAATTTTCTACCATAGAAGAAAAACAAAATCTACAGAGCATTACCATGTCACAACTACACGGAATCCTAACTGCTTTCAAAATTAGAAAATGGGGACCATCAGACATGAGAGAATCTGGATTCAAAGCCTCAGGAAAAGGAGAATACAATGAGTCAAGACATATGTCAGAAGGAGAGGAAGAATCAAACTTTGTCAAGAACCTTCAACGGGGTTCTGGAAGATTCAGAGGTAAGCTACCTTTTAAATGCTTTTCTTGTGGAAGAGTTGGTCACTATGCAGCGAAATGTCCTCATAAAGATAAGCTTGACAAAGGTAAGGAACCAGTTAGATGGAACATAAAACAGAATATAAGTAAGAAGAGCTATTATACACATAAAAACAGTGATGGATTTTCAAATAGTGATGAAGATGAACAACGCAATGATTATAGACTTTTGATGGCCTTTGAAGATGATGATTTCTTGGATGCTATAGATGAAGAAGGTCTTTATGAAGAAATTTCTAAACTTAAAATTTGTTTGGAAGAAAAAAATATGATTATAGATACTCTGACATTCCAACTTGCTGAAAGAGAAAAACACAATGAAAAGTTAGAATGTGAAATTGTGGGACTTAGAAAAGATATTGAGAAAACAAAAGCTCTTAATCTTAGATTTGTTAAAGGATCTGAAACTTTAGATGAGATTATCAAAGTGCAGCGTTCTCCTCTAATCAAGACAGGTCTTGGATATACTGAATAAGCATCTCAAGCACAAAAGTCATCCACCTCCAAAAGTTATCTTGATGTAGCAAGGAGAAGTGAACAGGTCGACAATCAACAACAAAGGCATAATGAAGATCACCAGATAAATTAGGGACAATTTACTTCAAGAATGAATAGAGATCACCAAGTAAATTGGGGGCAATCTACTTCAAGGATGAACAGAAGCTACAACTAACCGCAGGTAAATCATTCTCAATTTGCCTCAAGAATGAATGTCAATAGAAACTACAATCATTTGGTCGGTAGGTTTGATAATTGCAGGAATTTCTTCAATGGCCAATGTTTCTCTTATCATAACTTTGGACACAAAGCTGCTCAATGTGTTGCCTACAAGACCATCATGACTACAGAAGCTCAAAAACAAAGGAGTATGACTGGGATCATGAAAAGGACCTGCAATAACTTTTCTGCTCTTGAAAATGAAATAGAATGTTCTATTTGTAACAACTTCGGTCATGAAGATTCTGAATGCAGGAGTAGGTTTCGGAAAACAACTCAAAAGGAGCAAGCTTCATTGACTCCCAAAACATGGAGAAAGAAATAACCGCAACCAGAAAGATGTGGTATAGCCTTATATGCGGAAGGACATCAAAAGCAGTGGTACATCGACAGTGGATGCTCGAAACATATGACAGGTGATAAAGAAAAACTTCAATCATATAGTGCCTTAGAAAAGGAAAGGAAGGTCTCGTTTGGAAATGACACCCCTACACTCATAAAAGGTAAAGGTTCTATTCTTTTGAAAGAAAAGGTCAAAGCTGGAAATGTTATGTATGTTGATGGCTTAAATCATAATCTATTGAGTGTCAGTCAAATGTGTGATCAAGGAAATGAGGTAATATTTCGATCAAATGGATGTATTGTTCTTGAGCTTGATACAGGAGAAACAATGATCAAAGGCATAAGAACTCCAAATAATTTATACATACTTAAGGGAGGACAACAACAATGCTATCTAAGCAAGAATGATGAACACTTGTTATGGCACAGAAGATTGGGGCATCTAAGCTTCTCATAGATAAGGAAAGCATGCAAATATCAGGTTGTTCGTGATCTCCCTGACATCAAAATTCCAGACAATACAATATGCAAATCATGTCAGTTTGGCAAGCAAACCAGAACTAATTTCCCTGAGAAGGAAGGATCAGCTAGTAAGCCACTTGAACTTGTCCATACTGATGTATGTGGTCCATCTAGGAAAAGGTCACCTCAAGGAGAAGAATAATTCATCTTGTTCATTGACGACTTTTCCAGGATGTGTTGGATAGGACTTCTAAATCATAAAGACGAAGCTTTCGAAAAGTTTAAAGCATTCAAATCTTTGGTTGAAAACGAATCAGATCACATAATCAAATGCCTCAGGTCTGATCGAGGAGGGGAATTTACCTCAGACTAATTTTTCAATTTTTGTGAAGAACATGGAATAAGAAAGGAATTCTCTACTACAAGGACTCCTCAGCAAAATGGAGTAGTGGGAAGGATGAACAGAACAGTTCAACAAATGGCTTGTGTTATGCTTGATGAGTCTGGAACTCCTGCAACCTTCTAGGGTGAAGCTGCATTTGCTGCAGTTACTATTCTCAACAAGGCAAATGTCCGAGTGAATAGCACTCAAACTCCTCATGAACTTTGGTATGGTAAGACTCCTACGGTAAAATATTTCAAAATTTTTGGAAGCAAATGTTACATCAAAAGGACTGATGAAAACCTTGGCAAGTTTGAACCTAGAGCAGATGAAGGCATTCTCCTTGGTTACTCTCCCCACAGCAAAGGATATAAGTGTTACAATAAAAGACTTGGAAAAATTGTTGAAAGTATTGATGAAGTGGTTGATGAAGAAGGAAATATTCCTAGGTAGGTAAAATCCGAAGATTTCGAAGATGATGAGGACTATCCTTCAACATCAAAGTAGACTTATGATGAAGAAGAAACCCATGAGGCACCAGAAGAACAGATAAGGACAGAAGAAAAGACTCCATCCAGGTACGTTCAGAAGAATCATCCAGAAACTCAAATTTTGGGGCAGAAAGAGGCAGGTGTACAAACAAGAAGAACTATCTCAGAAGCTTCAAGCTATCTAGCATTTCTTTCCTCCACTGAACCACGAAATGTAAGTGAAGCATGTAAATATGAATGTTGGGTCAAGGCCATGAATGAAGAACTTGAGCAAATTGAAAAGAATAATACTTGGAAGTTGGTTCCTAGACCAAATGATAAGAATGTCATAGGGACAAAATGGATATTCAAAAACAAGTTGAATGAAAATGGAGATGTTATTACAAATAAGGCCAGACTTGTTTGTAAATGGTATGCTCAACAAGAAGGCATAGACTTTGAAGAAAATTTTGCACCAGTTGCTAGACTTGAGGCCATAAGAATGTTCCTTGCTCTTTCTAGCTTTCAGAAGTTCAAAGTATTTCAAATGGATGTGAAATCTACCTTTTTAAATGGAGACTTAGAAGAAGAAGTGTATATTGAGCAACCAGATGGATTCATCCTTGGAAATGATCCAAAACTTGTATGCAGACTTAAGAAGGCACTTTATGGTCTAAAACGGGCTCCAAGGGCTTGGTATTATCGTCTGGACAAATACCTCCATCAACAAGGTTTTTCAAAAGGATCAGTAGATGGCAATCTACATATAAAAATTGATAATGATAAATTGCTAATACTTGTTGTGTATGTTGATGATATCATCTTTGGTAGCAATGAAGAAGCCATGAGTCAAAACTTTGCCTTGGTGATGCAGAAAGAATTCGAAATGTCCTTTCCTGGTGAGCTGACATACTTTCTTGGTTTACAAGTCCAACAAAATAAAGACGGTATCTTTTTATCGCAAACCAAGTACCTCAAGCAGATCTTGAAGAAATATGGCATGGAAGATTCGAAACCAGTATGTACCCATATGGTAACAGGATGCAGCCTCAGTGCAAATGATGAATCAGCAGTAGTACATCAACCAACCTATAAATCCATGATTGGTAGTCTACTCTATCTGACAGGTACCCGACTAGACATCATGCATGCGTGGGAATAGTTGGAAGATTCCAGGAAAATCCAAAGGAAGCACACCTTCAGGCAATTAAGAGGATTTTCAAATATCTTCAAGGAACACAAAACTATGGCTTATGGTATCCTAGAGATACAGATCTCACACTTCATGCATATACAGATGCAGATTGGGTAGGAAGCATAGATGATAGAAAAAGCACTAGTGGTGATGCATTCTTTATGGGTTCCAAACTAGTATCTTGGTTCAGCAAGAAACAATTTCAATTGCTTTATCTACAGCTGAAGTAGAATATGTGGATACTACATCTTGCTGCACACAACTCCTTTGGATGATGCAAACTTTGCAAGATTTTCAAATCACTTGTACTCCACCTATCTCCATTTTATGTGATAATACAAGTGCAATCAATATTTCAAAAAATCCAGTTACACATTCAAATACCAAGAACATACCTATCAAATATCATTTTCTCCAAGAACAAGTGCTTGAACAAAAGGTCAAACTGGAGTATGTTCCCTCCAAGGAACAGGTTGCTGATATACTCACCAAACCACTACCCAGGGAGACATTTGAATACCTCAGACAAAATATGGGAGTAGTTGATGCATCATCTTGTTGTTGAAACTTGTCTGTTTCAAAGAAAAGTGGTTGTACGTGAGTTTAATGAGGAGAATCCGCGTACATACGCCGGTTTATGTGGATGCAGTCGCATTTTTGTTGGTTTGAAGACAAACAGTGGGCTAGGCTCAGGATGAAAAGAGTTTGATATGGGTCTGACAGAGACCATCTGGCACAGGTTCAGGAGGAGCATATATTCTTCTAATAATGCATTGTTGGCATTATCTTAGAAGATCTTGGTTCATTTTCACAGTTGTTGTTGGTTTCAGGTGGAATAGGTGCAGAGGGAGATCATGGTTGTTGATCCGAATGATGATTGACAGATGTTGTTGATGATAGTTGTTAATAACTATCATAGTCTTGTTGTATATATTTCGTCTCTATGTCATGTATTTTTCTTCTTATCAAGGTCATGTAACGAACTACTTTGGTTTCCCCACTATGCCTAGGATGGATGATGTAGTGTTCTTGTTTTATCTTGTGTAAAATTTGATGTATCCCCACTTGGTTGGGTGGATGAGTCAATATTGGTATATCCCCACTTGGTTGGGAGATAGATGTATGTATGAGTCTTTGGTGATAGGAAGGTCATTTATGATGTATAAAGTCATGTATCTTCTTGAAGAACATCTTCTTGCAGATCTTGCCTACAGTCAGGGGGAGCATGGACAGCATAGCAGAGCAGAGTTTTCAGCATGAACTCAGGGGGAGCATAACCATTTGCACTTGATGACAAAGGGGGAGAATGACTTTGAGTGACTGGGGTTGCCATCAAATCCAAAGGGGGAGATTGTTTGCATTATGATACAAGTGTTGTCCTTGATGGCAACTCACACAGATGACAAATCATAGTGCAGCAGGTCAGTAGCAAAGAATTGATGATCACACTACAAAGAATGAAGAAAGAAAAGTATATACGCAGGTTCACTATATACCAAGTCGCGTACATACGCAAGTTCACTATATACCAAGTCGTGTACACACGCAGGCTCACTATATACCAAGTTGCGTATATACGCAGGTTCACTATATGCCAAGTAGTGTATACACGCAGTTTCACTATATTCAAAGGCGTGTATATTGTACACACGCACTTTCACGCAAGGAAAGGCGCGTACATGTTGGAAAACTAAGTTTTGGGTCCGTGGTATTTGGACCTATGGTTTTGGACCTTGGTATTGCATCTGAAGTGTTGAACCCAGGTATTAGGTCCCTAGTATTGGTCCTAAATGGTTTTGGACCATGGTATTGAGTAAGGCCTAAGACTATAAAAGGAGAAGGAGATCATTAGGCAAAGGCATGAACTGAAGTATTGAATATCTTATGAAGAGCAAGATCTAGAATTGGGTTATGGTGCATAGCTGCATCTGAATGAAGGAGGAACCTGAGCACTAGAAGATGGATAAGTTCTATTGATGGGTCAAGATCTTAAGGCTTGAATAGCCGTATCTTTGTGTGATTTTGATCTGTTATATTTGGCACATGATTTGATATATAAATTTGATAATCTGGGTATGACTGATGTCTGAATAAGTAAAAAGGGTAAATTATCTTTATAGATCTGTACTCAGGTTCAGCACATCAGAGGTGTGTATACACGTTGGTTCAGTAAGTCAAAACAGCATATATGCTGGTTGGCCTTAATACAGCTGCATATGCACGTAGGTTTCTACATATTGAAGTAGCGTACGTCTCATGAAATATGTTTTAGCTGCTTCTATTTATTGCTGCAGTGTTCTGGGTTCAGGATTGGTTTCTAGTTACTGTTAATGTATTCTGGTTACAGCATTCAGAGAAGTAATTGTCTGATTCAGTTTTGATTGAAGAAAAGGAGAATGGTTGATGCAAATATATTTGATGTTTAATTAATATTATTGATGGATCCAGTCTGAAAATTTATGAAACGTGGTCCCTAGAACTAAAGAGAAGGTTGTAGCCTTCTGTAGGTCAGCACCTACGTATTAGTACCTCAACTAGTACAAGAGCTAAGGAGGTTGTAGCTCCCTTCCAAGAGAAGCTGGAGAACGAGAGAAGGTTGTAGCCTTCTGCAAGTAGTAGCCTGCGTACTGGTATAAGACTGCACCAATATAGAAACATTGTAAAAAGAAGTTTCTAATTAAAAGAAGATAGAGACGAATTGCAGTAGGTGGTTTTCACCCACATTGGGTTTCCACCTTATATCTTGTGTTCTTATGTGTGACTTCTTGTTCTGTTTTATTGTTCCTGGTTACTGTTTATATGGTTTGATGCACATATTAATGATCAACATCTAAAGAATAAATTAAATTACAAGTCTGTTGCTTATACACTAGTTTCCATAAATGTAGTTGCATACATACGCGGTTTTTACTAACTGAAGGAGCGTATACAAATCTGATTGTAAAATGAAAAATAATTGACCTGATAATACTGATTCACCCCCCCTCTCAGTATTATTTACAACATGTTTATGGTTTTCCATTGTTTCTCAATAGTAAATAGGCCTTTGAGCCTCATTATAACACAGTTCAAATGCATGTAGCAGCCAAAACTCTTCTTAGAGATAAGCTACCATTTCCTGGGTTAGTCTTCTTTCCATTCTATTTATAAGCATACTTCAGTACTTGATATTAATAAAATGAAGTTTTAATTTTGTTGTATCTCTGTATTTATGGCTATATCTGTAATTTGTTGTGTTCCTGTTTAATTTTTTATCAGTGGTATCAGAGTGGTCTTCTCTTTCTCTGTATTTCTTTGCATGTCCCAAACGAGGTCGGGATATAAGGAATTAGGGCTTGAATAGGTCTAACCTTTGCAATGATAACGTCGCAAATCTCGACGGCCTCCCATGGGGCAAGAAAATAAAGACGAGGGAGCAGGAGATCTTATCGAAATATTGCTCAAGGAGGCCCTTGAGAAACAAAGGAACGTGATGATGGATAACTTTTCCCATATCCTTCAACGCTTGCCCATTCGCAACGCATCCACATCCAGCAACAAGTCTGGAGACGCCACTCCTTTTAAGGTACAAGTAAACTTTGACATTCCCATATTCGAGGACCAAATAGATGTAGACGTCATGGATAAAAGGTTAAATCTGCTAGAAGGATATTTTTTTGTTCATGATTTTCCAACCGGGAAAATATTACTTTTCTCTTCTCAAAGATGCCCCCCATGTCAAGGATTGGTGAGAACCCTACTGTGAGTAGAAGGATGAAAGTATGCCCTCAGTGTTTTCAGCCGCACCCACTTGGAATTCATTCAGGGATGCCATCAAGGAGTAGTACTACCCTGTCGGGAGCTATGAGGATAAATACATAAAGTGGACCACGCTGTGGTAGGGAAGGGACCAAGATGTGCTAGATTTTACCAATGTTTTTCATACCCTTCACACGAAGTTGGGTATCAAGGATTCTGAGAAACATTTGGTACTCAAGTATCACGCCTGCCTACACAAGTACATCTAGGATGAGATGGAGTTCCTAGACTTCTCCTCACTTGGAATGGCATACTGATATGCTGTCAAGATCGAGCAAAAGGTTAAACAGAAGAAGCGAGACTTTGGATTTGTGAATCTAAAACAAGGGAAAGGTCCCCCCCAGACCCCAGAACAAAGGATAAAGCCAAGGCAGGGTAGCCTAGGATAACCTGCCAAAGCCTCAAGCAAAGAAAAACATTGTGATGCCGAAGAAGGACACGGAAAATTGGTGTGAGTTCCATAAGAGCTCCACTCACAACACAAGTGAGTGTCAGGCCAAGCAGTCACTAGTGGCCGAGATGAAGACTTCTGAATCATATGCATGTTCTGACTCTAAGTCCGAACCTGACAAGGGGAATGACAAAGGAAATAAAATTATCGATGCGTAGCCCAGTGCAATTGTTGCCACCACGAAGATCCAGAAGGAGGAACACAAAGATCAAAAGGAGGAGGAGCACCTCTTCCACTCCCAGAAGTGGGTAAAGGGTTCCTCGCTACAGTTCATTGTCGACAGCGGGAGCCAAAAGAACCTTATTTTAGCAGAGGTCATGAAGTGGTTGGGCTTACTGACCATAGCAAACCCATAACCATACACCATCAGGTGGCTTCACCAAGGACAGGATCTTCGCGTCAGCTAGCAGTGCCCCTTCCATATAGCATCAAGCCCTTCACGGATGAGGTATTACGTGACGTTGCTCCCCATGATGTTTGTGATGTATTATTAGGCCAACTATACTTTTGGAAGAGACATGTTGTATATGACTCAAGGCCTCACGCTGTTATTGTTATCTTGTAAAATAAGTTGTACAGGATACCAAAGCTAAGACCGCCTACTCTTTGGTTACTGCAAAAAAATGCAGTAAGCTCATTTTCAAAATAGGAAATTTTATTTCCTGATGATATGACCTCGGGGAAAGAAGAAGACGGTGGCCACGACCTCCAAACAGGGCCCTTCCACATGACAACAACATATGGACAAGGTCGTGGAGGAGTATGAGGGCATATTCACCTCCCCCACAGGGGTGCCTCTGCACTGTTAGGTAAAGCACTCCATTTATATGACCCCAGGTGCATCGTTTCCCATTGGACCAATCTATCGGCGCTTTGTTTTGGAGAACGATGAAATCAAGAGGTTGATTTAGGAGTTACTAAAGAAAGGTCACATCCATCCGAGTTCATCGCCTTGTGGGAGCCCGATAGTGTTGGTACATAATAAGGATGGGACTTGGAGCTCTGTATTGACCATCAAGCACTGAACAAGATCATTTTTAGGAATAGGTACCCGATCCCACGAATTGGTGACCTTCTGGACCAACTCAAGGGGGGTAAATATTTCAGCAAGATTGACTTGAAGCCTGGATATCACTAGGTATCAATCTAACACTCCGATGTGTGGAAGACTGCCTTCAAATCCAAGGAGGGCCTTTTCAAATTGTTGGCTATGCCTTTCGGATTGACGAATTCTCCTACAACCTTCAGGAGGCTGATGGATGACATCTTGTAGCCATTCACCAACTCATTTGTACTGGTATACTTGGATGACATCCTGATCTTCAACTAGCGTTGCGAAGAGCACCTCCACCACATCCGACAAGTTCTCCAAACATTGTGGCAACACAAGCTATGTGCAAATTTGGAGAAATGCACTTTTGTCATGACCCAAGTTTAGTATCTGGAATACATTATTGATGAACCGAGGGGTGCATGTGGATCTATCCAAGATCTAAGTAATTCAGCATTGGCCAGCCCCACCACTCTGACAGAGCTCCGCAAATTTCTTGGTCTTGCCAATTTCTACTGCGGGTTTGTGATGGGGTTCTCTCAAATCACTTGGCCCTTGAGTCAAGTCACCAAGGGAGGAGCAAAAGAAATTTTCTTTTGGTCTAAATCTCAGCAAAAGGCACTCGTAGAGTTGAAACATTGCCTCTGCCCTGCACCAATGCTCACATTACCAGACTTGCAACAACAATTTGAGATCAAGACAGATGCCTCTGACTATGCTATTGGGGCAGTCCTTACTCAACTGGGGCATCCAGTGGCATATCACAGTGAGACACTTTAAGACACAGTCCAGAAGTATCCCACTTATGACAAATAGATGTAATCCATTGTGTAGGCATGCCAAAAATGGAAGCATTACATTTTGGGGAAGGAAACAGTCATCCACACAGACCACTGACCCCTGCAGTTCATACAGATGCAAGGGAAGTTGCAGAATGATCGCCATTGAAATTGGTCCACATACCTACAATAGTTCCATTTGAATATCATGTACAAGAATGGCAGCACCAATAATGTTTTGTTTAAATATGGTAACAAGAATATTCCAATTTAATTTGTCCTTGAATTAAATTGTGAATTAAAATTGAACTTAGTCTTAACAGCTACTTGGAAATAATTAATTAATTCATTTTGAATTAATTAGTTGGAGAAATTCAAGTTAGAAGGCTTTCTGAAGTCATTCAACGATTATCCCTTAAATTAAGGAGATCAGATTGAGTTATATTTGAGTTGTAATTAGTTAAACTCAATTCACTGAGTTAAGTCCAGTCAAATTAGTTCCAAACTATTTCAAGAACTAATGGTGAGTTAACAGTCAGTTGATGCAAGCATGCACTCAACTAGTGTACTCCAATTAACTGAAGATTCCCTCATCATAAACTCATGCATGTCTATTCTTAGAAAGACCCAATTGAGATTAAAGTCAAGGACAATGTACTATCAGTTGCATGTGTTTTCTTATAAAGAAAACTCATGCATGCAGCCAAGGTATTATTCCTTGAGGATTACGCAGTTCTGACAGTGTGTGAGATCAGAGTGTTCCACTTGGTTGAAGGTGAATCATCCCAAAGGAAGAACGCAAGGAAATAGGAGCTTGGAGGGCAGAGAGGAAGGTTGGAGAGAAGCCAAGATTGCTTGTGAGCATCTATGAGGATTGTACTAAGATCAGGCTAGCTTTGAGAGCTAAGGCTTTGTATAATTCCTACGTATTTCCACCTTGTATGATAATACAGATAGTGGGGTTTTTAGCTGAGGCTTTCCCCAAAGTATTTTCATGTATATTGTGTGATTGATTCTTCTTCTTCTGGTTATATTGCTCAGCTTGATATTTAAGCTTTCGCAAATTGATACTATAAGTAGGTTATAGTATTCCGCTTTGATTTATATTTCATTATCAGGTTAACCTACAAGTAGATTTTCTACATGGTATCAGAGCTAGGTTTAACGGAGTTGTGAATAGTATACTGAGGAGAGAATTTGAAGTTTGAAGTTCGGGGTTGCAGGTGCAAATCAAATTCTTATCATACTTCAAGGATGGTCAACGGTGTTCTATGGCTTGAGACTCGAGTATGCCTTGGAAGGTAGACCAAATTACATATCATGGAAAGATAGAATGGAGGCTGTATTAGAAGACATTGGCTTGAAGGAATTCATTGATCAAGAAATCCAAACGCTGGCTTCAACTAATGCACAAGAGTTGGTTGAGTGGAAGAAGTGTGTGACGAAGGTGAGACAGATCATCCTTGAGGGAGTTCGAGACCATATTGTCTCAAGTCTCCATGGGAAGGATACTCCATTTTCAATGTGGAATACATTGAAGGACCTCTACCAGAACAGTAGCAACCAAAGGAAATTGGTGCTCAAGGATAAGCTTCAAATAATCAAGATGGAGAAGAGCAATACTATTTCCACATATCTAAACAAGCTCACCACATGCAGAGATGAGCTTAGCAGTGTGGGAATAACTATTGTCAATGATGATATGGTGAGCCTCACTCTCCTTGGCCTTCCAAAGGGTTGGAATAGCTACCAGGACACTGTGAATGGAAGGGATAAATTGTCGGATTGGGAACGATTGTGGTCAGATCTCATGCAGGAGGAGATCAGGAGGAGCACATGAGATGGTTCTTCATCCAAGGATGATGATGAAGGAAATCTGGCCTTAGCAAGTAAGGCAAGGAAAGGGAAGGGGAAGGCGTCCCCTTCCAAATCGAATTCTTCTCATGGAGGGAAGAAGGGTGACAAGTCTAAAGTGAGATGATTTAATTGTCACGAGATGGGACATTATGCGACTAATTGCCCATCGAAGAAGTCCAAGAAGGGATCCTTGGAAGGATTGGAAGGTGAGGCATTAGCCTCTCAGTTCGAAATGGACTTTACCCTCATCGCATTCATGGTGTCATCGATGATGGGTTGTGTTTGGTATCTTGACAGTGGAGCCTCATTCCACATGACCAGTGATAAAAGTTTATTTAGTGCCTTGGAGGAGAAAGACCTCAAGATGCGCATAGAGATGGGTGATCACAGAAGGTATAATGTTTCAGGAGTGGGCACGGTTTCTTTTCAGAGGGAGCATGGAGCTCCTCTCACCTTGATAGATGTGAAGTATGTGCCTGGACTGAAGAAGAACTTGGTATCGGTCGCGATGTTGCAGGAAAAAGGCTACGATGTTGTCTTCAGTAAATGAAAGGCGTTCCTAAGAAAGATAGCCACGGGTCAGACCAAGAGGATAGGGATTCGGGTGAATAATCTCTATAAACTAGAGGTAGATGATTGTGCAACATTGAGTATGAAAGCAGAGTTGGTGAAAAGCCAAGACATTGGCGAGTTGTGGCATAGGCGGTTGGGCCATTTGCATCATGGGGCTTTGAAGATAATGCAGCAAATATCTAAAGGACTTCCCAAAGGTAAACTTGAGCAAGTTGACACATGCAAAGGTTGTACCTTGGGAATGTACACCAAGTATTCCTTTCATGATCGAGACAGTCAAGCAAAAGTTATCTTAGTGTGAGTTCATACCTATGTCTGTGGACCATTCTCGATGGCATCCACAGTGAATCAAAGGTATTATGTGATTTTCATTGATGACTATTCTCGTAAATGTTGGATTTATTTCATGTAGAAGAAGGAACAAACTTTCATGAAGTTTTGTGAGTTTAAAGCTTTGGTCGAGAAAGATTCAAGGAAGAAGATCAAGGCCTTGAGAAGCGATAACGGTGGAGAATATGTCTCTCAAGATTTTAAGGACTTTTGTGCAGCAGAAGGAATTAAACGAGAGTTGACAACACCTCATAACCCATAGCAGAATGGGGTGGTCGAGAGGAAGAGTAGAACTATTGTAGGGGAAGCGTGGGAAATGTTGCATGACCAAGGCCTACCACTTCACTTGTGGGTTGAGGCATGCAACACAGCGGTCTATTTGTAGAATAGAAGCCTGCATCGCATACTTGGGATGAAAACACCAGCAGAAGCTTTCTCCAGTAAGATACCAGATGTGGGTCACTTCAGGATATTTGGCTCATCGGTATATTTCCATGTGACAAAGGATGCATGGAAGAAGCTTGAACCAACAGCAGAGTTGGGGATATTTGTGGGGTACACTGATACACCTCACAACTATCGGGTGTTCTATTCTACCAGTCGGAGGATAGTGGTTCACAGAGATCTCAAGTTTGATGAGAAAAAGGCCATGCGAGTTTCCCTTGAGAGGGAGCTCCAACTATAGGCTGTGGAGGAACTATTGGTTCCTAAGGAGGAGGAGCCTCAGACTGATGCGGAGCAGCTGCATGCAGAGGTTCCAGGAGTGGAGACATCCACTCAAGCAGAGTCTTCAAAAGATGGATGGAGGCACACAAAAGAAGCTGACATATTGTTGGAGGATGGGAGAGAGAATGTGGGAGCACCATCTTCTTAGCGTAAACAGAGGAGGTCACCTGAGAGGTACACTGGATACATGGACCTTGCTGGGGAATGTGTTGAGACCGAGCCATCTTCCTTTGAGGAAGCAGTGCAGTAGCTGATTTGGGTTGATGCTATGGTGGAGGAGTATGACTCCATAGTTCATAATAGTGTTTGGGACGCGGTTCCAAGACCGAAGAACAAGTCAGTTGTGAGTTCCCATTGGCTTTACAAGGTAAAGCAAGCTACTGATGATGGGAGGATCATGTTGTTTCAGTATATTTCGATAGAGGAGAAAGATGCTGACATCTTGAAAAAGGCAATGTCAAAGTGTAAATTCGAGTTCCATAGAGATAGGATCAAGGTGGCAGATAATCCCTTTCTTGTTGAGAGGGAGTGTTGAAATATGGAAACAAGAATATTCCAATTTAATTTGTCCTTGAATTAAATTGTGAACTAAAATCAAATTTAGTCTTAACAGCTACTTGGAAATAATTAATTAATTCATTTTTAATTAATTAGTTGGAGAAATTCAAGTTAGAAGTCTTTCTGAAGTCATGCAACAGTTATCCCTTAAATTAAGGAGATAAGATTGAGTTATATTTGAGTTGTAATTAGTTAAACTCAGTTTACTGAGTTAAGTCCAGCTAAATTATTTCCAAACTATTTGAGGAACTAATGGTGAGTTAACAGTCAATTGATGCATGCATGCACTCAACTAGTGTACTCCAATTAACTGAAGATTCCCTCATCAGAAACTCATGCATGTCTATTCTGAGAAATACCCAGTTGAGATTAAAGTCAAAGATAGTTTACTATCAATTGCATGTGTTTTTTATAGAGAAAACTCATGCATGCAGTCAAGGTATTATTCCTCAAGGATTGCGCAGTTCTGAAAGTGTGTGAGATCAGAGTGTTCCACTTGGTTGAAGGTGAATCATCCCAGAGGAACAATGCAAGGAAATAGGAGCTTGGAGGGCAGAGAGGAAGGCTAGAGAGAAGCCAAGATTGCCTATGAGCATCTGTGAGGATTTTACTGAGAGCTGGCTAGTTGTGAGAGCTAAGGCTTTGTATAATTCCTATGTTTTTCCACCTTGTATGATAATATAGATAGAGGGGTTTTTCGTTGAGGCTTTCTGCAAAGTATTTTCATGTGTATTGTGCGATTGATTCTTCTTCTTCTGGTTATATTATTCATCTCGACCTTTAAGCTTCCGCAAATTGATAGTAGAAGTAGGTTATAGTATTATGCTTTCATTTATATTGCATTATCAGGTTAACCTATAGGCATATTTTCTACATGTTGTAGATTTCCTCAGCCGACCACTGATCATGGCGGTAACCACCATGCTAAACTCTTACACCCATGAGACTTCTGATTGGCCACTTCTCTACAAAAGCAACCTAGAATTCGGCCACACATACCAGACGCTCTAGGAAGGTCAACAAGTTCCAGATTTTCACCTCCAGGATGCACTGTTATGCCACCTAGGACAACTTTGTGTTCCTTCAAGCGAGCGCGCTAAGATGATTTGGGAAGCACACTGCAGCCAAGTCACTAGGCATTTCGAGGTCGAGAAAACTGTGAGAGTACTGCAGAAGTATTTCTATTGGCCGAATCTTCAACAGGATGTCAGGAAGTACATCAGATCCTACACTGCCTGCACCATTGCCAAACCAACCATTAAGAAGCAAGGCCTCTATACCCCACTATCTACCCCTAGTCAACCTTGGGAATCCATATCCATGCATTACATTTTGGGTATTCCTTCTACAAAGCATGGCAATGACTGTGTTTTTATGGTCCTCGACAGATTCTCGAAGATGGCCATTATGGCAGCCTACAAGAAGAATATCACGGTAGAAGCCATTGTTAAACTCTTATTTAAATGAGTGTGACTACACTTTGAGATCCTACAATCTATCATCTCACATAGAGACAGTAGGTTCCTTAGTACATTTTGGTCCAGTCTCTGGTCGATATTGGACACCAATCTCACTAAGTCCACAACTTTCCATACCCAAACTGATGGCCAAACAGAGGTCGTCAACAGGATGATCATACACATCCTGTGCATGTACAACTCAAAGCATCCACACACATCGGATGAGAGCCTCCCTTATGTCTAGCATAGCTATAACCAAGCTCTTCACAGCTTGACTGGTCACAACCCTTTATATATGAGCTTGGGATTCCAGCTACTATGGCCTATTGATGTGGCCATACCATTTGTAGCCACTCAGGCAAATTCGACTCATGTCCAATCCGAAGCCAACAAGGAAAACAACTTCATTGAGCACATCCAACACATCCGCTAGTAGCTCCATGACATTCTAGAGAAATCAAATGCCAAGTGCAGTGACATGATAAACATTGGGTCCCACACAAGTTTCAGGTGGGCGACAAGTTGCATGAAGGAACGCCTAACCAAAGCTTATCAGAAACTCAGACCACTCTGATACGGTCCTTACACCATTACCAAGGTTGTGGGAGACAATGAACTTGAGCTTAGAATTCCCCCATTCCTTGGCTTGCACACAGTTTTCAATGTGGACCGCCTTCGACCATACTTCCCACCATTGGTGGACACATCAAACATTGCAGAACAACTCACGCCTACAGAGTTAAATCCAGACTGCATGGAACAAGCCACAACTAATCGAATCATGGAAACACAGATCAAGAACACCTAATAGAAAAGGATCCAACTATATCGAATTGTCAAAGTAAGCCAACTCCTTCACCAGGGCAAGTGGCTCACCAGGGACCAAGTTTAGCAGAAGTTTCCTCATCTTGTGGAGGAACTCAATGCAATGGGGACCGTTGCTTCATAAGGGGGGAGGAATGATCCAAGTGGATATTTGTGGCCACTTGCCTATTCCACTTGGACCCCAACCATTTTTTCTTTCAGTTTTTCAATTTCCTTATTTGTAGCACAATTTACTATTTTGGGAAGTTTTTCAAGTTCTGAACTTTCGGAGTCATTCTAAGGCCCTAAACAACGTATTTTGAGAAAGCATAGGCCAACTTGGGTTGTTAACTGATTTTTTTCACTTAAATGTTGTAGTTCTCATATAGTTCTTTCTAATGAGATATTGTAAGCATCGAACGGAGATCATATGCCAAAGTTACGACTTCATGAAGTTAATGTACCAATTTACCCAAACGAGGCCCATAGTTTGGCGCTTCATCTCCTAGGGTTAGGTTTTTGGATGTTTAGGGTTTTCCATTATTTCTCAATGATAAATAGGCCTTTCAACCTCATTGTAACATATTTCAGAGGCATGTAGTCGTCACATCTCTTCTTAGAGATAAGCTACCATTTCCCGAGCTACTCTTATTTCCATTATGTTTGTAAGCATACTTCAGTATTTGATATTAATGAAATGAAGTGTTATTTCTATTGCATCTCTGTATTTATGGTTATACCTGTAATTTATTGCATTCATGTTTAAATTCAAATCAGTGGTATCAAATCAGTCTGCTCTTTCTATGTTTTTCTTTGCATGTCCCCAATGAGGTCGGGATATAAGGAGCTAGGGCTTGAACTATTCGAACATTTGCAAGACCAGCCTCGCAAATCTCGGCGGCCTCCCATGGGGGAAGAAAAGAAATATGATGGAGTAGGAGATCCTATCAAAATATTGCTCGAGGATACCCTCAAGAAACAAAGGAACACAATGATGGATAAAATTTCCCAGATCCATCAATGGTTTCCCACTAGTGGCACATTGACATCCAACAGCCACTTTGGAGGCACCACTGCTTTTAAGGTACAAGTACACTTTGAAATTCCCATATTTAGGGAAAATAGATGCAAACGTCATAGATAAATGGTTAAATCTACTAGAAAGCCGGGAAAATATTACTTCTCCTCTTCTCAAGTCACCCCCCACATTAACGATTGGTGGGAAACCTGCTGTGAGTAGAAGGATGAAAGTATGCCCTCACTTTTTTCAGCCCCACCCATTTGGAATTCATTTTGAGATGCCATCAAGGAGAAATACTACCCTATCGTGAGCTATGAGGATAAATACATAAAGTGGACCACGTTGCAGCAGGGAAGGGACTAAGATGTGCCAGAGTTTACAAATGTTTTTCATACCCTTCGCACAAAGTTGGGTATCAATGATTCTGAGAAACATTTGGTACTCAAGTACCACGCCTTCCTACACAGGTACATCTAGGATGAGATGGATTTCCTGGACATCTCCTCGCTAGGCATGGCATACCAATACGCTATCAAGATCGAGCAGAATCTTAAACAGAAAAAGCGATACTTTGGATCTGCGAATCTGAAGCTAGGGAAAGTTGCCCCCAAACCGCAGAACAAAGGATAAAGCCAAGGTGGGGCGGCCCTGGACAACCTGCCAAAGCATAAATAAAATAAAAACATTGTGAAACCAAACAAGGACACGAGAAAGTGGTGTGAGCTCCATAAGATCTCCATTCACAACAAAAGTGAGTGTCGAGACAAGTAGCCATTGGTGGCTGAGCTAAAGGCTTCTGAAATCAAATGCATATTCTGACTCTGAGTTAGAATCTGACAATGGGAATGAAAAAGGAAATCAAATTATCGATGCGGAGCCCAACGCCACCGTTTCCACCTCAAAGATCTAGAAGGAGGAAGCCGAAGATCCAAAGGATGAGGAGCACATCTTCCACTCTCAGATGTGGGTAAAGGGTTCTCCGCTACAGTTCATTGTCCACAATGGTAGCCAAAATAACCTCATTTCAGCAGAGGTCATAAAGCATCTATTTTTACCGACTAGAGCACACCCACAATCGTACACCATCGACTAGCTTCACCAAGGACAGGATCTTCGTGTCAACCAATAGTGCCCCCTTCCATTCAGCATCAGACCCTTTATGGATGAGGTAGTATGTGGTGTTGCTCCCCTTGATTTTTTTGATGCATTATTAGGCCAACCATACTTGTGGAAGCGACAGGATGTATTTGAGTCAAGGCCTCATGTTGTTATTGTTACCTTGGGAAATAAGTTGTAGAGGATACTGGAGGTAGCACCGCCTACAACCATCTCTTTGGTTACTGAAAAATGATGCAGTAAGCTCATTTCCAAAACTGGGAGATTTATTTTCCTGATGACACGCCCTGAAGGAAATAAGAATATGGTGGCCACAGCCTCCAAACGGATCCCCTCTACATGACAAAAACATATGGACAAGGTCATGGAGGAGTACGAAGACATTTTCACCTCCCCCACAGGGGTGCCTCTGCACTGTCAGGTCAAGCACTCCATCAATATGACCCCAGGTGTGTTGTTTCCGAATGGACCAATCTATCGATGCTCTATTTTGGAGAATGAAGAAATCAAGGGGAAGATTCAGGAGCTGCTATAGAAAGGTCACATCTATTTGAGTTCATCCCCCTGTGGGAGCTTGATCGTGTTGGTACAGAAGAAGGATGGGACTTGGAGACTCTGTATTGACTATCAGGAATCGAAACAAGATCATTGTCCGGAATAGATACCCAATCCCATAGATTGATGACCTTATGGACCAACTCAAATGGGGGAAATATTTTAGCAAGATCGACTTGAAGTTCAGATATCACCAGGTACCAATCGAAACCTCTAATGTGTGGAAGACTGCGTTCAAAGCGAAGGTGGGCCTTTTCGAATGGTTGGTTATGCCTTTCGGGTTGATGAATGCTCCTGCAACCTTCATGAGGTTGATGGATGACATATTGTAGCCATTCACCATCTCATTTTTAGTGGTATACTTGGATGACATCCTAATCTTCAGCCAGAGTTGGGAAGAGCACCTCCACCACAATCAACAGGTTCTCCAAACACTGCGGCAACACAAGTTGTGTGCCAATTTGGAGAAATGCAATTTTGGCATGACCCAGGTTCAGTATCTGGAATACATTATTGATGAACAGGAGGTGCATGTGGATCCAGCCAAGATCCAAGTCATTCGGGATTGGCTAGTGCCAACCACTCTAACAGAGCTCCGCATCTTTCTTGGTCTTGCCAATTTATACCATAGGTTCATGTTGGGGTTCTCTCATATCATTTGGACCTTGATTCAAGTCACCAAGGGAGGAGTAAAAGCAAAATCATTTTGGTCTAAATCTCAATAGAAGGCATTCGCAGAGTTGAAACATCTCCTCTACTCTGCACCAGTGCTCACATTACTAGACTTGCAACAACCATTTAAGATCAACACATATGCCTTTGACTATGCTATTGGGGCAGTCCTAACTCAACAGGGACATCCAGTGGCATATCACAGTGAGACACTTTCAGACACGGTCTGGAAGTATCCCACTTATGACAAAGAGATGAATTCCATTATGCAGGCTTGTCAACAATGACAACATTACATTTTGGGGAAAGAAACGATCATCCACATAGACCACTGACCCCTACAGTTCATACAGACACAAGGGAAGTTGCAGAATGATCACAATCAGAAGTGGTCGACATACCTGCAACAATTCCATTCAAATATCACGTACAAGAAAGGCAGCACCAATAATGTTGCAGACTGCCACGGCCGACCCCCGATCATGGCAATAACCACCGTGCTCAACTCTTGTTCCCATGAGATTTTTGATTGACCACTTCTCTACAAAAGCGACCCATAATTCGGCCACACATACCAGATGCTCTTGGGGGGTCAGCAAGTTCCAGATTTTCACCTCTAGGATGCACTGTTATGCCACCTCGGACACCCTTGTGTTCCTTCAAGCGAGCGCACCAAGATGATTTGGGAAGCACATTACAGTCAGGTCATTGGGCATTTCGAGGTCGAGAAAATGGTGTCTGTACTGTAGAAGTATTTCTATTGGGTGAATCTTCAACAGGATGTTGGGAAGTACCTCAAATCCTGCACTGCCCTATGTCCAGCATAGCTATAACTAGGCTCTCCACGGCTCGACTGGCCATAGCCCTTTTCAGGTGGGCTTGGGATTCCAGTCACTATGTCCCATTGATGTGGCCATACCATTTGTAGCCACTCAAGCATATTCGGCTCATGTCCAGTCCAAAGGTGACAAGGCAAAGATCTTCATTGAGCACATCCAACACATTCCCCAGCAGGTCTATGACATTCTGGAGAAATCAAATGCCAAGGACAATCAGGGACATGATCAACATCGGGTGCCACACAAGTTTCAAGTGGGAAACAAGTCTGGTTGCATCTACAGAAGGAACGCCTTGCCGAAGCCTATTGGAAACTTAGACCACTCTAATATGGTACTTACACCATTACCAAGGTTGTGGGAGACAATGCATTTGAGCTCAGCATTCCCCCATTCCTTGGCATGCACCCAGTGTTCAATGTGGACCGCCTTCAATCATACTTCCCACCATTGATGTAGATATCAGACATTGCAAAACAACTCACACCTAGAGAGTTAAATCCAAACTGCATGGAACAAGCCACAACTGATCAAATCATGGACACATAGATCAAGAATACCCTATAGCAAAGGATCCAACTATATCGAGTTTTCAAGGTAGGCAAACTCCTTCACCAGGGCAAGTGGCTCACTAGGGACCAAGTTTGACAGAAGTTTGCTCATCTCATGGAGGAACTCAACGCAATGGGGACCAATGATTCATAAGGGGGGAGGAATGATCCAGGTGGATATTGGTGGCCACCTACCTATTCCACTTGGAACCCCACCATTGTTTCTTTCAGTTTTTCAGTTTGCTTATTTGTAGCATAATTTAATATTTTTGGAAGTTTTTCGGGTCCCGAAATTCCGACGCTGTTTTGAGGCGCTAAACGACATTTTCTGGGAAAATGGGAGCCAACATAGATTGTCAATTGGCGTTTTCCACTTGAAAGTTCTATTTCTTAGATAGGTCTTTCTAACTAGGTATTGTATGCATCAAACAGAGATCGTATGCCAAAGTTACGACCCTGGGAAGTTGATGTACCAATTTACCTAAACGGGGCCCATAGTTTGGTGCTTCGTCTCCTAGGGTTAGGTTTTTGGATGTTTATGGTTTTCCATTGTTTCTAAATAATAAATAGGCCTTTGAGACTCATTGTAACATATTTCAGAGGCATGTAGCCGCCACATATCTTCTCAGATATAAGTTACCATCGCCCAAGCTAGTCTTATTTCCATTCTGTTTGTAAGCATACTTCAGTATTTAACATTAATGAAATGAAGTGTTATTTCTATTGTATGTTTGTATTTATGGTTATATATGTAATTTGTTGTGATCCTGTTTAAATTCAGATCACTAACATTTATGGAAATCATTGAAATGGTGTTTGAATATGTTCATTTGATTAATAAATAAATCCCATATCATGTCTCATCTTTGTCATATATTTCATACATGTTACTTGATTCAATGCTTTTTCTAATGTGGTTTCATATTTTTTATTGATTCCTTTGAAGTTGTAATATATTTTTCCTTGTGAGAGATTTGATCTCGTAAGTTGTGAATTGTTTCCTTCTTTTCTTCCTGTAACACCCCTAGTGAAAATTCCATCTAATAAAAGTTAATAAAGGAAAAAATAATAACCACGGTTGATGGGAAACTTATTCCAAGTTGAATGTTGGGCAAGACATCCTAGTGTGGGTGTTCATCGGTTTATTATGGCTAAGGAAATTGACAAAGGCAATGGCTAAGGCTTTGTAACTGAAGAGACGCAAGAAGCAATCAATGGAGAGAATATGTTGGAACTTGAAAACAAGGAGTTTCCCTCTTACCTCTCATTATATCCTTCATGCCTTCAAGAGAGAAATCATCAAGTCATGGAATACTTGCATAACATAACAAAGGAGTACATGCCAACAATTTTTAATGAATTCGAGAACCAAGAATATGTGGATCATATTGAATTATGGTTCCAAAAAATCGTTGGCATAAAACATTCATTCATCATTCAATAGCTCTTGACACCACATTAGTTAAAGTAGTTGGTCTCTCATAATCAAGTATATCTTGAAGTCTTGTAGAGTCCAAAAATTGTCTTACCTTGACATCCCTTTTTTCCTATCTCTCCACTCTTTTCTTATACTTATCACCTAAATAATGCAATAGACACAAGGTTTTGTTAAAGGTAAGCAATAACATGTCTTCTTATTCATGTTTGTCTATATACCCTATTGTTTTGTTAAAGAATGCAGTTGGCTATATAATTAGTTTGTTTCTACAGCTAATCCAGATTTCTGTAGCTACCTCCATTGTTTGCAAGGTTTAGAAGCTCTAGCTCAGCTACGAAGGATACGGATGGATAAGGAATGGTCACCTAGTGGATTCCTTCCTATTCCCTCGAACCAGTTCATCAAGATGATCACAGGATATCACGATCAAACCCCAAAGTCAACTACAGGATTTTCACTAGAACAGAATCCGAGTTTCATCGAAACCTTATCGATTTGCTTTCGGAATAGAAAATCTAAGGTTTAGTGATATGTTTTAATTGAAATAAAGATATTTAGGTTTAAAATGCTCATGTTGTTATGCCAATGACTTATTATAAAAACTATGGCCGCAGTGTGATTTGGTTCGCGCCAGATGATGTAATTTTGGAACAATTTGTTAAATTTAATTTTGCAAGTAATAGACTTGGTTTGATGTTTGTATGCACTGTGTTGATTCGGGATTATGGACTGATTCATGGAGGGCCCCTACGACCAGTGACAGGTCTTTAACCAATTGCAATTAGATTTCTTTCATTACTTGAATACTCTGTTTTTGTGTGAAGAAATGCAATATGATGAGTTCGCTAGTGAATCGTTATATGCATGAGCACTTCCCTTTGCTTTATACCTATTTTAATCTACTATTTTAATTTCTTTTATCTATTACAATATGGTTATTTCATTTTCTTTTTATCTAGTGTAGTCCAACTGTGTTTACTTCATAGCATAGTTTTTGTTCAGAATATCTTGTTTGAATGAAATTGAATAAGTAAAAGCATGAGAGTCTTCTCCTTAGCAATTGAATTTAGGCAGTATTCCTTTACAGTTTGATATAATATATTTCTCTTGCACTTAGTAAATTAGAGCTGCAGCATAGAAATTCAAGACAAAAATCCAAAACAGCCTAACACAAGTAAAATCTAGCATCACTCTCATATCATCCATAAACTGATTCAATAGAAAATAACTCCTAATAAATTAGCTGATAAATTTAGGGATTGAGACATTAATATAATTAACGACACCATTTCCATACTAATCTTAAGTTTAGACCCTAACAAGAACATAATGACATAAGAAATAACTTCTAGCACATATAGTGCACATGTACTTCGTCAGTATACCTACCCTGGTTGACAACTTATGATTGACAATTTAAAGACATTAAATTGGCCAAACATTTTGGTGCCATTGTCGGGGAAGTACAAATAGAAGTTAAGAAAAAGAAAAACCAAAAAATGATATGCGTAGGGATAGAGACTCTAGAGGTAGATTTGTAGGGCGAGGAAGAAGTTATTTCCCACAAATCCACTCACTTCACCTTGATTTCAAGAATCCACACCACCTACTCAAACTAGAATTCCATTTAGAGGTCGACAAAGGCTTCCTAAAATATCAAAATCAGAAAACCAATCCAGAACTTCACCCACTTCCTCTACTGAAGCTGCAATTGAAAAAAATCCTACATCCCCAACTATAGGAGTAATTTTTCTATCCTCCACTGGCGTGCAAATTTTGGGAGGAAAATTAGAAGTTCCTAGTGAAGAAGAGGAATAGGAAACTTATTTTGAACAACCATTGATAGAGGAACCAAAAAGATTAGAAGAACACTATATTAGTTCTGAAGAATCTATCATGGTTGAATAAGGGGAAGGAGAGATACACAATGTCCATGGCAAAGAAAATAGGATTGGAGGAGGTAGGGGTAGAGGTGGAGGTGGAGATAGGAAGAGAAGAGGGGGTAGAGGCAGAGGAAACCAAGATCCTTCTGGATTTCCTATTCTTGATGAAGATACAACCCTCACAATGAAAAATATATCACCCTCAATTCTTCCTAATTTCCATGGAAAAATAAGCGAAGACCCAAAGACATTTCTCTTCAAATTTGAAGTATTATGGAGATCATATGACTATCTGCATGATGCTCAAAAGTTAAAATTGTTCCCTGCTACATTAAAATACTAGGAGTCCATGGAGCATTAAAATGGTCCATGAGCCTAGGATTGCATTCTATAACAACATGGGGACAAATGAAAGAGGCTTTCTTAGGAAAATATAGATATTATTGTATGCCTAGTAACCTTAAAGATGAAGTCTTCAAAATGACACAAAAAGAAGATGAAAATCTTGAAGATTTAGTGGGAAGGTTTGTTTACAATGTTAAAAGAGAAAAAATGGATAATTTGGATGAGGAAATCTTAAAATCCCTCTTAATCAAAGCTATTAAAGATGAGTGGATCGATATCCTTAACCTAACTGGGAAGGGAGATATTTCCAAACTACCATTTGCAAATATTTGTGATTTATGTGTACATATCTCAATGGGTAAAGCAAGAGTTGGAAGGAGTCCTAGAGACCCTATCTTGTTAAAAATTAATAAATATGTAGTTGGGATAGTCAGCAGAGAAGAATTAGGAAATTTGTTTGATACCTTCAAAACAGATATTTAGGGAGCCTAAGTGAGCAGATAGACACCCTTAAAATACAAAACAAGCAAAATTCTGAAAATATTGCATTATCCATCTTTTGTCCTAAATGTTGAAAGAAACATGCTCTAAGAGAGTGTCCCTTAGATTCAAAAGCCATAGAAACTTATGTCATATGTGCATATAATCATGATAAGAAGGAATGTCCATCCTTACCAGGTCTCAAGGATGTATTTAAAGAGTGAAGGAATATCAAAACCAGTAGACCCTCTCTACTTTATAGCTAAAAGACCATGGAAAAATCCCCAACCAAATCAATCACAAGGATACAGACCACAACAATTTGCTCAGTCTTCACAAAATAATTGGAATCCAGCCTAGAAGCCTTGGGCTCAACCACAGCCATAGCCTTGGAATCAAGGATGGAAAAATCCTTATGGAGCCTATGCTCAATATCAACAATACTCACCATCCTACCTTCCACCACAATTTCTACCACCATCTAATCAGATTCCCCAAGCTAACCAGTCACCACAAATTCCAATTCATAATCAAACCGACAGCTCTCCCTACCATTTCCACAAAAACCAAATCAATTACCCACTCAACCACTTCCGAATCATAATAATAAAATACCACAACAACCTGTGTACAACATGGAGGGGCATAATCCTCAAACTTATGTAATAACTCCACTAGACCTAAATAATGTCCAATTAAGATCTAGAAGAGTGTTACCATGAAAACTCCCTTGTTGTCATTCAAGAAACAAGATTCCATCTTCAAAAACAAAAAAACCAATCATAAGAAGGGGATTCTTCTCTCCCTCATAAGGAGAATAAACAAACAGAAGATGTTCCGATAAGCACTCCCATCACAGAACAACCCTCGGTATCAATTAGACCACCTTTCCCCAAGCAGTTTAAAATTGATGGAGTAGAAAAACAAATTATCTTGCCTAATTACAATATGATGGATGAATTGAGAAATGCTCGTATTAAGATTCCTTTATTACAACCATAAAAGAAATACCAATTTTTGCAAAAACAGTTAAGGAACTAAATACACAAAGATCAGGGAGAACCCCCGATCGGGGTGAGCTGGACGGCAGGCGAAGGATCTAAGTTCAGGCGGGAGAGAATGATATCCAAAGCAGGGGAAGATCAGGTAATGATGGCCCGGAGCAGCCGAGCCATTAAGATGATTCACATCTAAAGGTGGAGCATCAGGAGAATAGGGCAGACGAGAGGTGATTTCGACAGCGTGTCAGACGGAAACGGTAAGTCTGCAAGCTCAAGCAAGGATTGACAAGATAGGGATGGTAAATGCAGGAACAAGTGGTAGAAGGACTACATTCTCATTGCAAGCGGATGGCGGAGGACGCAGGCGCGCAAAGGCGGGTGGCATGATAAATATCAGCAGAGCAGGGAGGATCGAAAAACTAGTGCGAAGAGGAGAGTAGCGAGACGAACAGGTTCTGAAGACCGAGAGCAGCAGTGTAAGGAGACCAGAGCCGAGACGCAGGTGAGGATGGAAACCAGAAGGCGCGGGAGAAGCAGGGAGTCCGCCGCCAACGAAGGGGTTAATAAGTGGAGTGCTAAGGATAAAGGAAAGGCGTCGGAGCAAGGCGATGGAGAGACTGTCATGGTTCTGGACGAAAGCGAAGAGGAGGTGGAATTGTTCGATTCATACGAGAATAATTGCCATCAGACGCGGGCTAAACGAGGAAGGAGAGTAGCCGTCAAAATGGAGGGCAGTCAGGAGTTTTGGGAGAATGAAGGATGGAGACGATGCGAGCACGGAGGAGTTAAAGAAGAAGGCAGCGAGTATGGCTCGAGCAAGCGGACTGCGGTGGGAGAGAGCAGCAGGAGAAGGGACAGGGGAGGTCGGAGAGGCCCGCGAGGCAGGGGCAGGGGAAAAACAGGGAATCAAAGGGAGGAGGAGGCTCCATCTTATGGAAGGAAAACCAGGGCTTCAGTGGGAAGGAAAGTGCAGTTTGCTGAGAAGGCCTACTACCAAAATACCAATAAAGGAGTCAGGAGAATTATCCAGGATTTGGAGGAGGAGGCTATCCAAGACCAATCTGACCCTGAAATGGAGGATTGGGTTTATCTCCTCCCGGATCCGGGCAACACGAGAGGCCGCATGACCCTTTATAAACAAGCACTGCATGTTTATTGGGTCATGAAGAGGCTACTTGCCAAAGCTATGGAACAAGTAGCAATGGAAATGGCGGAGCTTTCTCAAGGGATTCCTGACCTCAAGAAGGAACTGAAGAATATACAGATTACCCTACTCATGCAGGACAGAAGGATGGATGAAATTCAATAGCAGCTAAAGCATTGCCATCTTGATATCAAGAGGGATATGGACCAGCACCCAGGCAAGGAGGCATAGTCTTGTTGTTTTCATCCTTTTTTGTTTTTGTATGAAGACTGTAGAGAATAGTTTTCTTATCAAATTTTGTTATGATGGATATAGAAGGAAGATGGGGAAAATAGGTAGTCTATATGATTGTATTGTGCATATAGCCTGGACAAATAGACTTAAGGTTTTCTATTTTTGGATGGCGTTAAAAGACTTAAGATGGCCAAAAATACCCAGTTTCCCATTGGGCGGGTTGAGGTCATCACGTTTATGTAATGATTTTGACTTGATGCAATAGCAGTAATAGTCCCTCCGTATTTTACAAAAAAAAAAAAAATACACAAAGATCAGGGAGAAAAATAAAAGACATAAAAAGAATTCAGTTAGTTGGAAAAATTGCAAACATTATGATGGGGAATATGACAATTCAAAAATACTTAGATCCAAGAAGCCCCATTGTAAAAAATCACATCAATGGAACTGAAATACCAAACACATTGATTGATCTAGGTGTTAGCCTCCTATTGCAATAGGGGTTCATATTTCATGATTGACGGTTTGCATGCCAAATATGTCATCTTTTTATTATTGCAAAGGTTCCATATTTCCAGATAGTTTCACTTAGATAAGTCATTCAAATTTTGAAGAGTTGTTCAGTCAAGGGAAGGCCAAACAGTTTAAACTTGGCTTCCCTGGGTTTCAATTGCTTGCTTTAGAATATAGAGATGAATATCTGGCCAAACAAGCTTAAAACTTGGCGGATTGGTAAATAGGTAGAGAAACCAGGGCGCTCATCAGCTTAATCTAAGCCCCGGAAGAGACAAGGGTCGATTTAGATAGGAGGATAGTTGAAAGAAAGGTTGAAAGGCTGGGTATGCTAGTTCAAGGGCACCCAAACCAAAAGAAGAAAAAAATGTTAGGAGAGTAGGCCGGGTAGGTAGCGTTGTGGTGGCAGAATCATGGCTTGGGATCCGTTTCATTTTATGTTCTCAAGCATGTTATCCGTTCGCATCTCAAGCATAAGGCAGTTTCAATTTGGAGGAGCTCAAGCGAGGCATGTCTGAATTTCCCTTTTTCCCTCAAAACATTCGCTAACTTCCCCTAATCCGCTTAAAAAAGTCTTGTTTCCCCTTCAAAAGCCTAAGATTCCTATCCTTAGCACTCTCTGATCAAATTACATATTAACTTCTAACTTATTATCTAAATCCCAGTTATTCTTCCCTCCCCATACTAAAAACATTATACGAGATCCCCCTAAATACATATCCCCTCCATTGGTTGAAATATAACCACAACTAGCTCAGCATTTTTCTGCTACTACTACAAAGGACTATCGACCTTTAGTTTTGTTTTTAATGGTTATGAAAGATATGATGCTAAATCAAAGCAACTCTTCTCGATGTTATAAAAGTTAGGGACAGAAAGATTGAGGCAAAGGAGTAAGGCAGCAGCTACAGAGGCTAGCTCATTTGAATCCACATGTAACAGTCCACTATGGCATACCGTCAAACATCATCACTCTTATCTTTTGATTCAATTCAACAAATTTTAGTTGTGGCAACATTGGATGGAAGAATAAAAATTATTGGAGGGGCAGTTTTTAAACAATCAAGGTCATCTTGTCAACATCACCAATCAGAATGATATTCAGATATGGGATTTGGATGGACGGACACTGGCCTGTTATATCCAGTGGGAAACGAACATTACTGCTTTTTCTGTTATTCAGGGAACTTCTTACATGTATATTGGGGATGACTTGGGCAATGTAGCTGTTGTCAAATATGATCATGAGAAGGCAGAGCTTTCGGAGATGCCCTACAATATTCCCATGCACATTATACAAGAAGCATCAAACCATTTGGATTCTTTTCCTTCTTCTGTAGTTGAAGTTCTCCCACAACCCTCTGCTTCTGACAATTCCTGAAAATGGAAATGCTGGCATGAGAATTCCTGAAGATTTGACAATTCATCAAATTAATACATTGGATTGGGAGGATTTGGTTGAACCACAGGGTTGTCTTGAAGGAATTTACTATGAAAATAGAACACAACCCAATAAGAAACCTCTTCCAAGCAAGCAGTTCAAAACTGGTGACATGCTGAACGCTACTGTAAATGGCATTGGTGCCAATTTGTCCATTGATTATTTGCAACATTAGCGAAAAGTACAGCAACAAAATATTTCTTGCAAGATAGTTTATGGGGAAGAACAGTTTCCAAATGTTGCACAAACTGGAAACATACCTGTGGTGGAGCATCAACAGTTTCAAGTATGGAAGTCTGATTTCAAAGAACAAAACCAGATGGGCTTTCTGGAGCAGGATGAAATGCTTCATAATCAGTGGGTTGAAGGTCAAAACCAAAAAGGTGCTTTGTCTGAAACAGTTAACAGTGCTTTGTATCCAGATCAATCAGTCATGGAACCTCTAGAAGTCTATGAACCTATTGATATAGGGAAGGAAGATTCTTTCAAAAATCAAGATAGCTTTGGACTGTGGTTAAGTTCTGTTCTAGAATTTTCTCCAAACTCAGCTGATGAATGGAAGACGGAAGACAGCAGAGTAGTTGGGGAGGTGTTAGATTCCCATGTTACAGTTGACTAGTCACCTGTTCAAGGGCACATTTTCTGTATCACTGAAATTTCACCTATGTGGGCATTTTCATCAGAAGAAACGAAGGTAATCATTACTGGCTACTTCAGTGAAGCTCAAAACAACTTTTGGGAATCTAAATGGTCTTGTGTCTTTGGGGAAGAGATTGTTGCAGCAGAAATTGTTTAACCAAGAGTTTTCAGATGTAAAGCTCCTCCACAGGCTTCTGGTATGGTCAGTTTATTCTTGACTTGCAGTGGTCGAGTCCCACATAGTCAAGTTTTGAGCTTTGAGTATCGTTCTATGGGTACTTACCTAGACAACAAAATTTCGTTTCACCAATCTGATAAATCTGTATGTGAAGAGTTTGCACTTCAGATAAGGTTGATTGATTTGCTTTTCTCTAGCTTTAAAGGAACTTTATCTCGAAGCAATAAAATAACTGAGAGGGCCATAACTATGGAAAGGATTATTTCCTTACTATTCACAAATAATGAGGGAGATTGGTTTTCACTTCCAAAAGCGGTTGTAGAGAGAATAAAATCAATTGAAGAAGCTAAAAGTCATCTACTCCAGCTAATTCTAAAAAAGAAATTACAAGAATGGCTAGTGGAAAAATCAGTTGAAAGAAGTGGTTCAATTGTTCGTGATAGATTTGGACAAGGAGTTATACACCTGATAGCAGCTCTGGGTTATGAGTGGGCTATCATTCCAATTTCTGCTGTTGGCATGTCTATAGATTTTCGAGATAGATCTGGCCGGACGGCATTGCACTGGGCAGCCTTTTATGGAAGGGAGCAGATGGTAGCAGCACTATTAGCTACAGGGGCCAATGCAAGCTTAGTTACCGATACCACGAATCAGTCCTGAAGAACTAGAGCAGGGGAAGCAGTGGCTAAATAACAGTTTTTTCTGATAAGGTGTGAAAGTCAAGAACTTCCTTCAATAAAGTGGGTCCCCGAACTTGCAAAAGCAGCAGTTTTTAGGCATGGAATACGTGGCTTGGTGATTGATCCATACAATGAGTTGGATCATCAGCGTCCTTCTAATCAAACGGAAACTGAGTATGTCAGTCAAACGCTTACGAAGGTGAAGCGCTTTGCTCAGCACCATGATTGCCATGTCTGGTTTGTTGCTCACCCAAAACAGTTACAAAATTGGCATGGTGGTGCTCCAAGTCTCTATGTTATTAGTGGCAGTGCGCATTTTTGTGACAATGGAATTGTAATTCATAGAAATTGGGACCCTGAGGCCGGCCCACTTGACGAAGTGCAGATACTTGTAAGGAAAGTGTGAAACAAGATAGCTGGGAACATTGGTAATGCATATGTATCTTACGATAGGAAAACAGGGGAGTACAAGGATACTCTTAAAAACGACTTAAAAGAGTGCTTCAAATCAAAATTCATATTCGTAACAATATCCAGATACAAGCCTATCTACAGGAAAACTCTAACTTGAATGTGTGGAAAATGACGACTCTTCAAAGCCATAATACAGTGCAGAATGTTTTGCGGTGGAAATGTGGCCGCCCAACTACAATACAAGAGCGGAATTTGGACAATGATGAAAATGAATTTCGTGACAGATATTATGATATATCAGCAATGACAAATAATTTAGCTGAAGCTTTTCGATATGGAACGGTGGAGAATGAAGTTATTGGAGATGTACGTGGAACATCTGACAAAGATGATGAGGATGTCTTCTTTGATGACGAGTCTGCAGAAGTAGTATCATCTCTCCAAGTGGGAGAAAAGCGGCCCGATTCAGTTTAAAGAGTATCAGAGCGCCGAAAAGAATATCACTAGGACATAATCAAAGCCATTAAAGGCGATTCATATCAGATTTTGAGGGAATCAGTGCAACATAAAAGCAGCAGAACCGCCTGAAGGATACGGACAAAAGCATTCAAAGCGCAACCCTCAGTTACATAACTCAAGCTGCCAGCTGCCTCAGCGCAGCTCTATTTAGATAAATATGTATTAATTCCCAGCCCAACGATGAGTTAAAGACATTTAATTCATAGATATTTTTCCAGATATGATCGGGAGATATTTGTTTGATATTTTCCCTGTGACACCTGTTCAAGGGAAGGCTGTAAATCCTTCACTATATAAACCACCCCATAGTCAGTCTTAATGGGAGAGAAACAAGTAAGAATTGGTCGATAAACTCTGATAGAGATTGGTTGTGTACATCTACTATGATTCCTTAATCAAAGACTGCGGGAGTTTTTTGGAAATGGACTGTGTGCTGTGTCTTGGTGTTTGAAGGGGGCCTGACGGAATTCCAAAGCTGCCACATAATTCAATAAGTGCCTCTCATCTCTGTTTTTTTTTTATGTTTCACGCTCATAATATGCTCATATCGCCATCTAAATAGCAGCTAGAAAGATTAGTATAGAATTTGCTGAGCCACATTCTATGCTCAAGGTCTGCTATTTTTTTTATGTTTTCTTCTGAACTGGTAATGAACATTGATTCCTTTTGCCTCTTATATCGGTGAAATCCGCCCATGTTCTGGCATTTATGCAAGAAATTTTTATCAGCTCCTAGACAGAGCTTTTTTCACCTTCATGCTGATATGCTAAAATAACGATTGTGTTTGTGTGCTTCTCATCTCCTTAAGACTTCCAATCCAGCTGGTTTGCGCTGTATCATTGAAAGTTTGTTGGCTGAGAGATCAAAGATTATTCAAAGGATCAGATAATGGACTGTCCACTATGCTTTCCTTTTCTTTCTTTTTTGCTGAAGGATGATCAATAAATTCTCACGCTATCATATGGACTAATAAAACATCTCTTGTCTGTATAAAATCAGTTCACATATATTGGTTTCAGTATCACTATTTTCGATTGCAGAAAGGAGGATTAATCAACAATTGGCCTTACAACAATTTACACTAATTTTTTGCAATTTGACTGAGAGCTTTAATATGAATACCACATGGAGCATATTAGTTCTTTGTCACCCATGAATGATTATTATCTAGGAAATCTTAGTTGTTCCTAGATAGAATCCATTTTTCGATTGTAGAAAGGAGGACTAATCAACAATTGGCCTTACAACAATTTACACTATTTTTTTGCAATTTGACTGAGAGCTTTAATATGAATACCTCATGGAGCATATTAGTTCTTTGTCACCCATGAACGATTATTATCTAGGAAATCTTAGTTGTTCCTAGATAGAATCCATTTTTCGATTGCAGAAAGGAGGACTAATCTACAATTGACCTTACAACAATTTACACTAAGTTTTTTGCAAACGTTCTATATGTTTTTTTTTCTGACTAAGAGCTTTAATAAGAATACCTCATGGAGCATATTAGTTCTTTGTCACCCATGTATGATTGTTATTTAGGAAAATCTTAAATGTTCCTAGATAGAATCCATCCACCTTACCTCGGTCAGCCGTATCAAAGATATCTTAGTTGCCTTACATCTCTGACCTCCACTTCATCCTTTTTTTAAAACCCGAATAATTGTTTCATGAGCAACTATATGCTCCATGTCCCCCTTGTGACCAAGAAAAACACACCAGCAATCCCGCTCCTCTGACTCCATGCCCAACGGTTTGAAATTCATCGCACGATGCATTACCTCTCTGCTTGAAGCCATTCTCTTCTCACCAAAAAACAAAACCCCTTGTACTCAATAGCTAGCCTAAGATCACCCTAAACAAAGCTAAAATTACGAAGAGAGAGCCCTCTCTGATTGCAGGTAGGCTAGGACCCGCAATCCAAAGATTGGTCTGGTGTTACCTCGGTCGTATCCCTTAAGGAGCCAAGGGACAACCTGAGCATTAACATAATGGCGACTCCGCTGGGGACCTTTTGAGATAACTTCAACTATCAAGTTGGAAGCTGGCTCCCAAAAAGCATTCACGTAATACAAGGTCAAATATGGACCCAAAGCCCCCAGCTACTTCTCAAAATCCAAATTTAATCCCTAGAAACCTCAGGAAGATAGAGCAAAGAGAAGATTTAGCTAATTCTAGTCCTGAGAAAGTTCAGCCAAGCAGCGGTTCAACCCCTGTCAAAGTTCTTTTTCACTCATCCCCTGTTTTCCCTACTTCATCATCTACCTCACCATCCACCTCGTCCACACCTCCGTTCACTGCACATACTACCACTACTACTCCCATTATCACAGTTGTTCCAACTGTTCCATTTATCCCTGCAGTTCCACTCGTCCCTGTAAATATGGCTAATAGATATGCCCCTTTGCAGCTGCCTGGAAACCCCAGGGCCATGCCTCAGGACTACCAGACTAAGATAACTTATTTTGATGGCACCAGTACCTGCACGGCTCTTCAGCATACAAAGAAAATGCAAGATTACTTTGAGAGCTATGAAATCGACGACGATAGTGTGAGGATGAGGATTTTTGTCCAAAGTTTGACAGGTGATGTCAAGCCTTGGTTTAGAGTGCTCCCAGCGAATTCCGTAGCAAATCTAGAAGTCTTATACCACACATTTATCAATAGATAGGAGAAGAAGAAAGACCCATTGCACATATTGTCCGAATACGACACCATTAAAAAAGGCCCTCAGGAGGCTGTGTTAGACTACTGCGCAAGGTTTAACAATGTCTACAATGCAATCCCACAGAACCTTAGGCCTCCACCTGATCTTGCTCTATATAAATTCCCTGATGGCTTTGATTCTGACATGGCTTATCAGTTAAGAGAACGAGCCCCTCAAAGCCTGGCAGAGATGCAAGACGTTGCTGTGAGCGTAGAGGCAAACTTAATTGCCAAGAGAAATAGAGCGAGAGCCGAAAGAAGAACCACCTTTAAAGAGGAACCTTCAGCCCTAGACCAAAAACTCGATGCTATTCTCAGTGGCATGCACAAACTAGGAGATAGAATAGAAACCGTTGAGAGAAAGGCTACGTGGGATGCACCACAAGCCAACACTATGAGGAACCCAAATTTTAGGAAAACTCACAACCCAAATGCCAGACGATCCAGCCTAGATCATGATATAAGACCTCCGTTCCAAGAGAACTACACAGAGGCATCGACATCTAGTGAGCCATTAGAAGATACTCATATAAACTGGGTGGGCTCAAAGAGTGAACATCAGGTTTTCTTAACACAAGAAGACTGCCATCTTATCCAACAAAACCAAGCTGATCTAGACTTTAGTGAATTTCAGACTCAAACCAGAGAGTCTTTTGACTTCAAACAAGGCTACGACTCTGTTGTGTATGAGGTGCACAAGCAATACAAACTAAGGACTAGAACAATTGATGTGCCCGAGCCCGTCAAACAAAAGCAAACAAAACAACCCAAGAAGATTAAAAGCTCGATTGTTATTACAGAGCCAGTTGATGACACGATCCCAAACCTGTAGGAAGTAACTATGGAAGACATAACAGACATGCAGTCTGCTAATGATCAACCTTTGCTATCTTCCCCCACAAAAGAAAATTTGAATAGCACTCTGCAAAACCTTCCCAAAACAGAGATACCACAACGTAGCACTCACCATAATACTGATAGTTAGGAGGAAATCACAGAAAATACACTTGAAAGGGGGAAATCAGCTACCACCAACACAAAGACTCCATTGGAGAAACCATTTAGCTTAGAAGCAGAAATAAGCAAACTAAAAATTTCCATCCCCGTCTCTGAGCTTGCCAAACACGATGTGTATAGGCAACAAATCCAAAAAACACTTCAAATGCTAGAGACCAAAGATGATGTCAATATTTTAGATGATACGCCTGAGCTGTTATTCGGTCCTGAGGTTAACGGAAAACCAGCATACGGAACTGTTCTGCCCTTTTATGTAAGCCTGCATATACACGAAAAAGTTTTGCACAATGCTATGTTTGATTCAGGGGCCTCACACAATGTTATGCCCAAAGCAGTAATGGAAAAGTTGAACCTTGATATCACGAGACCATACAAAGACCTATTCTCCTTCGATTCAAGTCAGGTCAAGTGTCTAGGTTTAATCAAAGATCTATGTGTGTCTTTAGTCCAGTATCCCAGCAAAACAATTCTGATGGACGTGGTGGTAGCTGACATTCCACCAAAGTATGGGATGCTCTTGTCAAGATCTTGGGGAGCAAAGCTCCAAGGATCCCTTCAATTAGACCTCTCTTATGCCACTATCTCAGTCTTTGGGCAACCAAAGAGATTGTATAGAGAAACACTGATGAAGTATGTGGTGAGTAGTGAGGAAAAGCCCCAAAACTTTCGCATTTACTCAATCCATTCTAACATGGATTCATTTATTTTGTTCAATGACGATAGTTCCCCAACCGATGATAAGCCTTTGGATTTAGAATAAGAAGCGGGCATAACTGAGGAATCGGTTACCCTTACCCAGCAAACCCTAACAGCTGAAGAGGCTCCTGAAACAAAAAATTCAAATACGCTCGCTCCAATGATAATTTCAACTCCCAATGCTAGTCAAGACCAAGAAATCCTATGGTATTTGGAGTTTGACAGTTCAGTAAATAAGCTAGGAGCAGGGGCAGGGGTATGGATCCATAACAGCCAAAACGACCATGCAGAGGTTCATGCCTTTAGATTGAATTTCAAATGCACCAACAACATGGCAGAGTATGAGGCCCTCCTTTTAGGCCTTAAACTCATCAAAGCTCTTAGGGCTACAAAAATTTCCATTCTAGGTGACTCCGACCTAATAATCCAACAAATGAAAGGCAACTTTGTCATCAATAACAACAAGCTGAGAGCTTATAAGGCCGCTACCATAGAAATACTCAATTACTTCACTGAATCTAAGTTTGCCAAGATATCGAGAAGCCATAACATCCATGCTCACAGTCTAGCCACTTTCGCTAGCACTTGCAAGCTCCCTTTTTAGCCTAATCACCACTTCACTGCTGAGGTAAAGCATAGGCCTGCTGTCCCTAACAATATTAAAGATTGGCGGATCTTTGAGGACGATGCACAAATTAATAATTTTTTGACTATGCAGCAAGAATTTTCAAAATTAAACATCGACATGGATACCATGGGTGACCAACAACAAACGACAACCCAAAATCAGCAAACCCTAACAGCTGAAGAGGCTAGAAAAATGCTATGCCCAACCAGCTTTGATGCCAAAAACATTCAAGAACTCAGGCAGATACACTTAGGAGAAATAGCTGAAACAGAGGCTGAAATCATTGATTTAAAAGACAATTTCTTACCCGCTGGTCTCACCCCATTAGAAGACATCTTTGATGCAAACGGTGTCCCCAAAATACCAAAAATACAACCTCAAAATACTGCAATTGAAGACTATAATATTGGAACAGCAGACAAGCCAAAATGATCAAAATGTCCAAATCTTTGCCACCTGATCAAAAACCAAAGTATATTGACCTGTTCAAAGAGTTCCAAGATATATTCGCTTGGAGTTATGAGGACTTGAAGTCCTATGACACCTCAGTTATTCAACATACCATCCCTCTAAAACCAAATCAAAAGCCCTTCAAACAAAAACTAGGGAGAATCAATCTAGTCCTTCTCCCTTTGATCGAAAAGGAAGTGAAAAGAATGTTTGAGGCTGGCATTATAGCACCCATTAGATTTTCAGAATGGGTATCCAATCTTGTTCCCACAAGAAAGAAGACAGGTGAGATCAGGCTGTGTGTAGACTTAAGGAATCTGAACCAAGTCTCCCTTAAACACCACTACCCATTGCCCAAAATGGATCACATTCTCCAAAGGGTAGTGGGGTCATCCAGAATCTGTTTGCTAGATGGCTTTTCAGGTTTCAATCAAATACTTGTCCACCCAGATGACCAAGACAAAACAACCTTTACAACACCGTGGGGAACATTTAAATATGTGAAGATGCCTTTCGGACTAAAGAATGCAGGTGATACCTTTCAACGGGCCATGGACATTGCATTTTCCAGGGAAATCCATGATTTCTTGGTTATCTATCTCAACGACCTAACCCCTTTCTCCAAATCTGACCAAGAACACCTCAAACACCTCAGGCAAGTATTCATGACATGTAGAAAATATGGCATTTCTTTAAACCCCAAGAAGTCCCTCTTCAGCCTTGAGGAAGGCAAGCTTCTAGGCCATATTATTTCAAAATATGGCATCAGAATTGATCTAGAAAGAATCCAAGCCATTCTGCAAATCCCTTATCCGAGAAACATCAAAGAGTTGCAGGCATTCCTTGGAAAAATCAATTTCCTAAGGAGATTTATCCCAAATGTAGCTGAGCTATTGAGACTGTTAAGCAACATGTTAAAGAAAGATTCCAAGGTGAAATGGACTCTAGAGGCCAAGCAAGCATTTGAGAGTATTAAAATTGCACTAACCCAAACTTCGGTCCTCACAAACCCGCAGTTTGATAAGTATTTTATCATCTTTTCTTTTGCTTCAGAGCACACGATAGCTGTTGTCCTTCTGCAAAAGGACGACCAAGGAAATGAAAAACAAATTGCATTCTTTAGCAGAGCCCTTAGAGATGCCCCTTTAAAGTACCAAATCATGGAGAAACAGGCCTATGCTCTCGTTAAGGCAATCAAGGATTTTCGAGTTTACATTTTATATTCACATGTGATCGCCTATGTCCCACATGCTGTCGTAAAAGACATATTAACTCAAGAGGGACTAGAAGGCAAAAGAGGCAAGTGGATTGCCAATATCCTTGAATATGACATTGAAATAAGACCCACTAAGCTCATCAAGGGACAAGGTTTAACCAAACTGCTATCTGAAACCAATTTGCAAGCCTTAGACATTAACCAGCTGGACAATGAACAGGAGCTGGCGACTCCACAGATCAGTGAGACCTTTTTGCAATCCCCATGGTACGCTGATATTTGTTACACATTGTGAAACCTGTGTGCTCCTCTAGGATTGTCCAAGACCAAGAAGATATTTTTACAAATGAAGGTGTCAAAGTTTTGTGTCATAGATAGTGCTTTGTTTTGGAAAAACCATGAAGGAATATTGCTGAATTGTTTAAATGTCAATGAAACTGACCATGTTATGAAGGAGTTCCATGCAGGGGACTGTGGAGGGCATTTATATTGGAAGTCCACTGTTGACAAGATCTTAAGGGCGGGTTTCTATTGGCCCTCTTTGTTTGCATATGTAAAAAGGTTTTCTGCCTCATGCCACAAGTGCCAGATCTTCGAAGGCAAAAGAAAGTTGCTTCCCTTGCCCCTTAGACCCATCTCAACCTAAAAACATTTCCAACAATGGGGTCTTGACTTCATCGGAGAAATCCATCCCTCTTCCTCAGGGCAACACAAATGGATTCTTACAGCCACCGATTATTTCACCAAGTGGATTGAAGCCATACCATGCAGGCAAGCCAATGATTCCACCATTATCCAATTTCTCGAAACCAATATCCTCTCCAGATTTGGCTGCCCTGAGAAAATCATTACAGATAACGCCGCTGCCTTCAAATCCAAAAAAATGATTAATTTTTGCCATAAATTCCACATCACCCTGGGCCACTCCACAACCTATTATCCTCAAGGCAATGGCTTGGCCGAATCTTCCAACAAAAGCCTGATTAATATCATCAAGAAAATGCTAGAAGAAAACAAGAAGAACTGGCACAAAAAACTTACCAATGCCCTTTGGGCTGACAGATTGTCAACAAAGAGGTCCATCGGGATGAGCCCTTATGAGTTGGTATATGGTATGGAAGCCAGATTTCCATCTTCCATGGGCATTCCTGTTATCAAGCTACTACAGGAAATCCAAGCTGAACCAAATGATATTCAACGAAGAATTAACCAGACCATTCATCTTCAGCGAACTAGAGAGCAAGTCTTCAACAGAGCTCAAATCTTACAAGACAAGCTGAAGAAAATATTTGACAAGAGGACTAAGGATGAGGATTTCTGTGTTGGCAACAAAGTTTTTAGGTGGGACTCACGAAGAGAAGACAAGGGGAAACATGCAAAGTTCGATTTTTTATGGAAAGGCCAATTTGTCATTAGCGCTGTGCAGGGTAATAACACATATTTCCTCAAAACCGCAGCTGACAGCACAGTGGAGGACGGCCCTGTTAATGGCCGAATGTTGAAATATTATCGAGATCCCTTCTAAAGGATATAATGCCCCTGTATATATGTTTAGATTAATATTTGTACATATGGCAACACTTTCCTTTTTTCTTCTTTTTTGTTGTTGTTTTGTTTTTATGTATATAAGCAATCGATTACTTCGAACCAAAAGGTTATGGAAACAATGTCTCCCTGATAAAACACAGCAAGTTCACATTTTGGATACGTAAAGAAACAATTGTCACAAGATCTGGCGAACTAGATTTTGTTTGAGGACCATCAGTGCATGGCAACATCATTATTTCAGACCTTGTACCCCGTGAAAACCTTTTTCAGGCCAGCTAGAAACTTCTCAAGAAAATGTTGCTGAAGCTCTCTCACAGGATATAGTATCTAAAAGTTTTGAAGGTTTTATTTTTTGATAAGATCCTCTAAAAAAACTCTCTAAAGGAAGGAAACGATTGATTCCACACCATCCTTCCTTCATCATCTAAAAATAAAAAAAGAGGTGCAACTCAAGCAAATCTATCCAAAGCACATGTTAGAAAATTGGTTGCTGGTGGAAAATGCTGTCGCAGTCAACACAATTCAGTCAAAGATGCTGTCATCTGCTTTTACCACATTTATCCAATGGATCTTCAGCGTCTCTGCTTTCTTTCCTTTACTGTCCACTTAACTCCTCTGTTGTGGATCATGCTTACAATTATTTTTATATATCCGCAGATTCAAAAAACCCCTCATTTCCACTCATTTGTAAGCTAGAGTAAAAAGGGTCAATGGCATTTGCAGTGGTAGTTATTTTGAATTGATCCTAGACCTCCAAATGCACCACTCTCAGACCTGCTAAAACACAAGGGTACCATTTACATTGCATTGCTTTGTTGAGAAGACTGTTTACTTTGGCATGGAACTATCAGCTCCAGATTTGGCATGAGGAGTTTTCTCCGGTATGCAAACAAGTTAATGCTAATCTTGATATTTGTAAAGTTTGTTTCCTTTTGTCTACAAACAGCCCTTCAAATTTTTTTTCCAAACACATTTCCTTATCTGGTATCAGTCCATGTATTCTAGCTCTTATCAAACTAGGCTTATGCCTCAAATTAACCCTGGTGTGATCAAAAAGGGTCATAAGTCTTTGACGCTGAGAGCTGGAAAGAAATAGTTTCTACATTGGCCTGGCAAGCAGCTTCATATATCAAGCCAGACGCTAGTGAAGGAAGAGCAATGGATCCTGTTTGTTATATAAAAGTAAAGGTGTGCATCAGAAAGACACAAATTCAGCTTGTGAGAGCTTTTCACCACCATCTTTTTCTTCTGGTCATTCAATATCTGGGTTTTTCGGTGGGAAGAGCATGCCCTAAGTGAGGGTTATGCTGCGATCCTTCTCTTTCTCCTATTCTTCCAATGGCACTGCAACAATAAAGAATGTCAGTGCCTTCACTGATGATAATTTCAGGATATGCAGAAATATGTGTTTGGATGATTCGTATCTCTTCACATACAGAGGAGAGAGTCTGAATAAGAGAGATAAACAGCGGGGCATAATTCTGGGAAATTTAGGGCGACAAGGAAATCCTAAAATACTGAATCACATTGAGCAACGTTTGGAAGAGAAGGGTATCTTATTTACAGTTTTCCTCATGTCTGAAATCTCACCTTCTAAAAATTTTACTTTTTGGGGATTCTGTTGATGTTTGGGTACAGATTGCTTTTCCCCATCTTTCAATTGATTGGGGTGAAGCCTTTACTAAGACTTTGCTCACACCAATCGAGGCAGAAGTGGCACTTGGTTTTGTGCAGCCTTGGTGGAAGGGAGAAACTGAACAGGAAGATGCTTGCAGACATATAGCACAGGGTCAGGTTCAGTCATGTTGTTCTTGTGGAGAAACAAGGTCCAGTGTTGTAACTTGTAATAAGGATTCACGTCGTGCTGGCAAAGGTTCTGTAAATGGATTTGCAAATGTAATAGATATTTCCAGGACCAAAAGTGAGGAAAGTTGTCTACCATATGGCATATCAGAAAATGTTGTATATCCGATGGATTACTATGCTCGAGATGGAGGATCCTGGAATTCTACATATATTCAGAAGGGTCCTGCGCAAAGAAGATGCCAAACAATGCAAGATAATGTTAAAGAGAAGGAATCTGCTGCCAGCTTGGAACTTTGGGATAGAAGAATGTTGTCTGGAGTGTTATTTGCAACAGAGATTTATGGGTTAAAGTTGCATTATATGAGTGTTGGCCAAGTAAAACAATACATTGGCACTCATCAAGGGCTCTATGCCTGGCTGCTATCTTTATCTGACCAAAAGAGTGAGTTTTGATATTTTCACTCAGATCTTGAACCTGCTGAGTGTTTTAGTGATCCTGGCTGAAGACCAATTGATGCAACCAAGTGCAGGTTATTTTATGGTGTACGAATCCTACAAGCTTCCCTTTTGCAAGTCTCTTCAGTTGCAGATTCTGTATTTGATTGAGTGATCCTCTTTTGTGGATCAAACAAATTGGTTGGATGGAAAATAAGGTTGGAGATGGAACCATAGAAGATTCTTCATCCGGGCCATCTTCTTCCAATACTGAAATGGCAGCAGCAAGTTCAATATCACAATCAGGTGCACCTAAAGCACCACGGAGATTTGTTAGGCAACAGATACCGGACTCAATTTTGAATGATCCCTCACTTAAGGCTGCTATGGTAGTTTTTCCTCCCAATTATAATCTGGAAATACCGAAATGCATTTGGAGGATTAAGCAATCTGGAGCCAAGCATGTAGCACTGCAATTTCCAGAGGGCCTACTTATGTACTCCCTCACAATTTGTGATATTTTAGAGGCATTTACTGATGTTGATGAATGCTTTATACTTGGGGATGTTACCTATGGAGCATGATGTGTTGATGATTACTCAGCTACAGCACTTGGGGCTGATTTTCTCATTCACTATGGTCATAGCTGTTTAGTCCCAATTGATTTTACAAGTATCCCATGCTTATATGTCTTTGTGGATATACAAATTGATTTGCAACATCTAGTTGAGACAATAAGGTATAACTTCAAACCAGAAGATAGACTTGCTTTAGCTGGGACTATCCAGTTTTCAACTGCCATCCATGCAGCCAAAGCTGCTCTGGCAGATCAGTATCCAAACATCAATGTTCCTCAAGTGAAACCACTATCACCTGGCAGGGAAGTCAGTACATAAGCCTCTTAAAATGTCCTTGCAGAAAGGCCTGGTGGGCCTCCACATTTGCGCATAACTGCAGTAGATGATTTTGAAGATGTAAGATATATTCCTGGGGGATTGGATAATGTGGGAAAGCGGCTTGAAAAATATGCAGAATTCATTGGTGCTTCTTTACAATTTATATCAATTAGAAGAAAGGTTGGAGATGTCCAACCATGGATGCTTGAGATAAGTCTAGATGAGGTTTTAGCAGTCAACTTTGCATTCCAACTGCATCATATGCCTGATGAAAGTATGTCTACAAAGAACCTACGTGACCGGCTTCTGAGGATGGTGAAGTCTCTCAACCCTGAAGTGGTCACATTTGTAGAACAAAAGGTTAACACTAATATTGCACCTTTCTTACCCCAGTTCATGGAAGCATTAAACTATTACTCATCAGTGTTTGAGTCTCTAGATGCTACAATTCCAAGGGATAGTAGAGATCGTATGAATGTTGAAAAATAGTGCTAATGTTAAGGACATAGTTAAATCTTTGCTCCACCAATCATACTGCAATAGCTACAAGACTAAGGAAGAAGGAGGAGCTATGTATTCTAGATGGTTGAACAGAATTCTCATTGCAGTATCTGCTTGGCATCGAGAAGCAAGGACTGTAAGAAGGTTCTTGTACAAGAATTTCTTAAAATTTGTTGATATCATTGCAGAAACTAAATCTGACTTTCATGTCTGTCAGGTAAAGAGGAAAATGTTGAGGCTTGCTAAAAATCAGTGATATGCCTGCCTGCACAGTGGGCAACTGGATAGAGACAGTTACCATGTAACTTTAAGGAATTTATGCTTGACTAGCTGAAAAGTATTGGAATTTTTTTTTACTTTTTGGTTGTGACCTTGAGTACAGAGTCTCATAATCAACTGGATGCAAAAATCAAGTCATTTTAGCGGCCAACCAAGGAATGTTTCAGTCTACAGCGACAATAGATGATCAAGGCAGTCTGACCTGCTGTTCTTGGCTTTTCACGAGAAAAAGGCCATCCCCAAGTGGAGCCACTGTTAGCCTCCTATTGCAATAGGGGTTCATATTTCATGATTGACGGTTTGCATGCCAAATATGTCATCTTTTTTATTACTGCAAAGGTTCCATATTTCCAGAGAGTTTCATTTAGATAAGTCATTCAAATTTTGAAGAGTTGTTTAGTCAAGGGAAGGCCAAACAGTTTAAACTTGGCTTCCCTGGGTTTCAATTGCTTGCTTTAGAATATAGAGATGAATATCTGGCCAAACAAGCTTAAAACTTGGCGGATTGGTAAATAGGTAGAGAAACTAGGGCGCTCATCAGCTTAATCTGAGCCCCGGAAGAGACAAGGGTCGATTTAGATAGGAGGATAGCTGAAAGAAAGGTTGAAAGGTTGGGTGCGCTAGTTCAAGGGCACCCAAACCAAAAGAATAAAAAATGTTAGGAGAGTAGGCCGGGTAGGTAGCGTTGTGGTGGCAGAAACATGGCTTGGGATCCGTTTCATTTTATATTCTCAAGCGTGTTATCCGTTTGCATCTCAAGCATAAGGCAGTTTCAATTTGGAGGAGCTCAAGCGAGGCATGTCTGAATTTCCCTTTTTTTTTCCCTCAAAACACTCGCTAACTTCCCCTAATCCGCTTAAAAAGGTCTTGTTTCCCCTTCAAAAGACTAAGATTCCTATCCTTAGCTCTCTCTGATCAGATTACATATTAACTTCTAACTTATTATCTAAATCCCAGTTATTCTTCCCTCCCCATACTTAAAACATTATACAAGATCCCCCTAAATACATATCCCCTCCATTGGTTGAAATATAACCATAATTAGGTCAACATTTTCTGCTACTGCTACAAAGGACTATCAACCTTTAGTTCTGTTTGTAATGGTTGTGAAATGGTACATTGGAAATGTCCAGTGGTTTGGTTATGTCTATATCTGTGCTCATGTACATTCAAGAAAAATGTTGGATGGGGTTTGGGGTTTTGTATCCCAACCTTGGCAATGGCACCAGCACCCTCTGTTTTCATGTGTGGGACAAGATTGTACCCAAATGAAAAAACCATGTGTTCAGAAGTGTTAGTGTCAGTCTTTACAGCCTTCCTCCAGTGATCAAACATGCTCTTACAAAGTGATTTTGATGTGTCAAGGTCAAATTTTGTCATTTCAAAGAGTTTTCAAGCAAAATTTGGTCACTAGGCATTAGGTCTAGGGTTTGCTTTCAATCCTTATAAAGTTGTCCAAATGGCGGTCTATGTCATCATTTAGCTGAGTCTATCATCATTCATAGGGTTTTCATTATCATGTCAGTGTCTAATGAGTCATTTTACGTCTTGTTCATGCTTCAGTTGCGCCCAGGCAAGCTCATTTCCCTCTCCTGGGGTTTTGAAGGCAATTTCTCTTGGACAGTCAAATCATCAGCAAAACTCATATCCTGATGTTCCTACACCTTCCCCTATCCCTAAGGTACCTTATAAAACACTTCCCATCCCTTAGATCCACCAAATCCCTCATTTTTCCACAAACCCTAGTTTCTAGCTACAACTTGGCAATTTTCTAGGTTGGGCCTGTGTTTTGCCCTTTTGGATCCCTTCCCCTCACTCAATCTCTCAGATTCCACTTTCCCCTACTCCCTAACATCCCTCCCTACCCCCACAAAGTTCCCCAAGAATTTAGAAGCCCCCTATCCCCTTCATCTCGCTTCATTTCGACAGAATTCCTTGTTTCACACATCGGGACAAGTCGCACTCAAACAATTTTCCAGAGAAATAAAAGATGAATTTTGGGAAACTGAGAGAGGTTTTTGTCGAAAACATGCCAACGAAGAAAAAACTCCTTCACTTTTTACACAGGTGTCATTTTTTTAGAGAAATGTCAAGAATACCGTTGCCTCAGGAGAATCAAAGACACCCATGAAGCGACCTTGGGAAAATCAAGTTTTCTCCTAGCTTGGTTGGCCAAATGATTTGATTGATGGGTAAAATGATAACTAGACAAATAGATATTTTCAATGAGCTATCATGAGATAAATTTGGGCTTGAGGAAGGCATTCAAAAGTTGACTGCAACAGTACTCTTCTTTCAGGCAGCCTCATTTGGCACTTTTTGACCAGTATTGGGAGATTTGATTTTTGATAGGTCAAATCAACTCCAAATTGAAAAATTCCACTTGGGTTGGAAATTAGACTCAAAGACCTTTCCAACGAGCTAACTTGCGCCCGATTCCGACACCGGGAAGGCCTCCAAAAGCCTCCTGAAACAGGCATGCGACTAGTTGAGTTGGAGGTGCGACTAGTTGGGCAGGTGCGACTAGTCAGAGCTGCTCCCACAGTGTAATTTTTGAACTGGAGCGACGAGTCGAGGGGTGCGACTAGTTGAGTGGGGGTGCGCTAGGTCGAGCTGGGTTTGCCAGAACGTGCCAAAATCACCCAAATCCCTTTCCCAAATTGCTAAAATGACCAGGAGCTCCAAATTCATCTATGATACAAGAATAAGTGAATGATATGTCTCAGGTTTCTTCTCAATAAAAATTTGCAAGAGAAATGGTGAATTTAAATGTTGTCAATGTAGGCAAATCTGCTAGGGTTTTATTTGTTTTTCAAGGTAAAATCCCTCTTATCCCATCCTTGTTCCCTTGGCAATTAAATTCACAAATGTTGCTGCATGTTTATCTTATTATTTCATTTATATCGTTTGCAAGAAATACAAGGTTTCGATCCCACAATCCTTCAAAATCTTTCCCTTCCCAAATTTCTTCACCAAACCCTAAAATGCCCTTCTCCTTCCCACAGCAAGCAAATTACATGGACCTGCAGCAAGAAAAAACAAGAATATATATATATATATTAATATAATATATTAATAAAATAATATATAATTTATATTTTATATATAAATTGTATATGAAGAAATAAAAATAAAATGCCAAAATGACCCAAAATATGAAAAACAGAGATATTATTGGGTATAAAAAAAGGGCAGGCTGCTGTTATAAGATTTATAAAAAAGGAAACATTAAAGAATGCAGCTGTGTATATATTCATAATGGACATATTGCTGTGTTTTTGGTCTATAAAATCATATTGCTGTGCTTCCCAAAAACAAACCTTGTTTTCCCTTTTTATCATTTCCTTTGAAGTTGTCAAATCTCCTTTTGATAAAAATACAAATGAAGCCCTCTTTCCCTTGTCATCAAATTTATATGAATCCCTTTCAGATAACAGATTTTGCTTCATTTAAAGGACAAAAATCAAATGGACAATGTTGTCCCATACCCCTGTCATAACCTATGTTCTTTCCCTT
>APFE030013180.1:8008-22161 GCA_000404065.3 Pinus taeda
GAAGTTCAGGACCCGAAAAAACTGTTAAAATAGTAAATTGTGCTACAATTACGAAAACTGAAAAACTGAAAGAGATAGTTGTGGGGGTCCAAATGGGATAGGTGGGTGGCCACCAACATCCACGTGGATCATTCCTCCCCCCTTAGGAAGCAATGATCGCCATTGCGTTGAGTTCCTCCATCTGCTGAACTTGTCCTGCAATCTTTGATGTGTCCAGTAATGGTGGGAAGCATGGTCGACGATGATCCACATTGAACACTTGGTGCAGGGGAAGGAATGGAGGAATGATGTGCTCCAAAGCATTATTCCCCATGGCCTTGGTACTACTATAAGGACCTTGTCGGCATGGTCAAAGCTTTTGATGGGCTCTTGGAAGGCGTTCCTTCTGCAGATGCAACCAAACTTTGTTGCCCACCTGAAGCTTGTGTGGTACCCCTGTGGGTGAGGAGAAGTTGTTCCCGTGTTCTGTCATGACTGTATCCTTTTTCTGTTGTTGCTGCATGGAGGAACCCTTTGTGGGTGTCATGGATGTAGCAACAAACTTCCCCTTACTTTCAGAGCGAACCATACAGATGAATTTCCTGGTCTGTGATATGAGCTTGCTACCTTTCTTAGTAGTGATCAAAGAGGTTGCAGTAGGTGGGACTACCTCTAGTATCCTGTATAATGAATTATTCAAAGAAATAATGACAGCATGAGGCCTTGACTCATACACAACATGTCGCCTCCACAAGTATGGTTGGCCTAATAATACATCACAAACATCCAGAGGTGTAACATCACACAATACCTCGTCTGTGAATGGTTTGATTCTGTAGGGAAGGTGACAGTGCTGGTGAACTTTGAGATCTCGACCTTCATGAAGCCACCCGATACTGTACGGCTGTGGGTGTGGTGTAGTCGGTAGGCCCAACCGCTTCACAACCTCTGCTAAAAGAAGGTTCTTTTAGCTGCCACTGTCGACAACGAATTGCAGCAGCGAACCCTTCACCCACATCTGTGAGTGGAAAAGACATCCCCCCTCCTCTGGCTTTTCGGGATCATTCTTCTAGATCTTGGCGGTGGTAACAGTGGCACTGGGATCTGCATCAATGATTTTCTTCCCTTTTCCATTCCCCTTGTCGGGTTCTGGCTCAGGGTCAGAACATGCATCTAATTCGGAAGCCTTCAACTTAGCCACCAGTGACTGCTTGGTCCGAAACTCACTTGTGTTATGACTAGGACACTTGTGGAACTCACACCACTTTCCTATATCATTCTTCGGCTTCGTGGTGTTGTTCTTTTCTTGCAGCTTCGATGGGTTGTCTTGGGTCACCCCACCTTGGCTTTGGCCTTTAGGCTTTGGATTTGCAGATCCAAAGTCTCGCTTCTTCTATTTGAACTTTTGGTCGATTTTGACAGCATATCGGTATGTTGTGCCGAGTGAAGAGATGTTCAAGAACTCCATCTCTTCCTGGATGTATCTGTGCAGGTAGCCACGGTATTTGAGTACCAGATGCAACTCAGAATCTTTTATAGCCAACCGTGTGTGAAGGGTATGAAAAATGTTTGTGAACTCTGGCACATCTTGGTCTCGTCCCTGCCTCAGTGTGGTCCATTTGATGTATTTGTCCTCATAGCTTTTGGCAGGGTAGTACTGCTCCTTGATGGCATCTCGGAATGAATCCCAAGTGGGTGCAGCTGAAAATAGTGACCCGGTACTTTCATCCTTCTGCTCGGAGTAGTTTTCCCACCAGTCCTTGATGTGGGGGGCTACTTTGAAAAGAGAGAAAATAATATTTTCCTGACTCGAAAATTCATGAACAGAAAAATAAACGTCTAGCAGGTTTAACCATTTATCTATGGCATCTACGTCTATTTTACCCTCGAAGATGGGGATTTCAAAATTAACTTGTACCTTAAAGGGCGTGGTGTTTCCAGAGTAGCTACTAGAAGTTGATGCATCACCTCTGGGTAGCTGCTGAAGGATCTGTGAAAAACTATCCATCATCGCATTCCTTTGCCGCTCGAGGGCTTCTTCGAGCAAGATTTTGATAGGATCTCCTACCCCCTCGTCTTTCTTCTCATCCGCCATGGGAGGCCATCGGGATTTGCGAGGCTTGTCTTGCAAAGGTTCGACCAATTTAAGCCCTAACTCCTTATATCCTGACCTCGTTTGGGACATGCAAAGAAAAACAGAGAGAAAAGCAGACTGCTCTAATACCACTGATCCAGATTTAAACAGGAATGCAACAAATTATAGAGATAACCATATACACAAAGATGCAGCGCAAATAATACTTCATTTCATTAATGGAAAATACTGAAATATGCTTACAACTAGAAATGGAAATAAACCAGCTAGGGCGATGGCAAGTTATCTCTGAGAAAAGATGTGTGGCTACATGCCTCCAAACTGTTCTAAACTATGTTACAATGAGGCTCGAAGGCCTATTTATTATTGAGAAACAATGGGAAACCCTTCAGATTCCAAAACCTAACCCTAGAAGATGAAACGCCAAATTGTGGGCCCCGTTTTGGGTAAATTGGTACATCAATTTCCCGGGGTGGTAACTTTGGAATACGATTTCTGTTTGACATGTATGATAGCTCGTTAGAAAGATCTATCCGAGAACTACCACTTTGGGAAGGGGAAGATTGGTCCATGGACCCATGTTGCCCCCAGATTTCCCAAAAAACGTCGTTTAGGGCCACAAAACGGCTCCAGAAGTTCAGGACCCGAAAAAACTGTTAAAATAGTAAATTGTGCTACAATTACGAAAACTGGAAAACTGAAAGAGACAGTTGCGGGGGTCCAAATGGGATAGGTGGGTGGCCACCAACATCCACCTGGATCAGTGCATGAACATTGATATGTAGTCTCAAGATATAGTAAAGAAGAATCCTCGAAGGTGTCAGATTCGTCTGAGGCATCATTGAAATCGTTGAGGAAAGAGAATGATGGGAAAACATCCCCATCATACCATGGCAGTTTCCATTGCAAGGAAAGAGATGAGGCCAACTCTCATCACCATACTTACACCAGAGATGGGAAGGAAAGGTATAATTTCTCTCCACATCTAAATGTTCATTTTGATTGTAATCATGTTGTTAAAGATGAACATAAAACATGGAATCAAAAAACATGTACCTTTTGTGCATTACATAACCATACATTTTCTAAGTGTTGGAAAAGAACGGTAGCAGACAAGAGGATGAGGTGTGAAATACCCTCACAACAGTGAGTAAAGAAAGAGGTTAAACAAATTTGGAGAAAGAAAACCTATTGCAATCATTATGACAGAATTGGCATTCAATGAGCCACTTGTTGGAGGCTCCATCCATAGGAGTGCCTTAAAGACAAAGTGTTAGCACATGACCCAGGTGAAACAATTGTTCGACAAGAAAATTTGCCACAAGGATGTGACCCATTCACATTGATAAGTGGAAAATGGTTTCTAGACATGTTGTTGTTTCATGGTGGTGCTTTTGTAAATCATTTGTTGCATTTTAAAATGTAAAATTGATGACGTGTTTTCCATCACATTTTCATCAACAATGATGTTTGGTATCATTTTGAGTTGCATGATAAACTGTGAAATTGATGTTGTGTTTCCATCACTTGTCAAAACAATAGTGTTTGGCCTTACCTTTGTAAATCATGTGTTGTAGTGATGATGCGTTTTCCATCACTTATTGAAGCAATAACGATGTGTTGGTCTTGTTGTCGTAGTTGGGGTCTTGCATCCATCTTGATGTAAACTTGACCACTAAGTATGTCTTACAAAAGCGTGGCAAGTGTGGGATGTGTGGTCATGAAAGTCAAGAATGTAATTTTCAAAATAATGTACTACAGGTTGCAGAGGTAGTAGGTGTCAGCTCATCACTTAAGGCTCCGAAGAACAAAAGTGAAGGAGATCGGAGTGAGACCTTTCAGGATGCTTGTGATGTAGACAAGGTACAGAGAAGTTGTAAATTGTTTTTCATGCTTTTCGAGGACCAAAAGGTCTGTTTGGCCTTACCTTTGTAAATCATGTGTTGTAGTGATGATGCATTTTCCATCACTTATTGAAGCAATAACGATGTGTTGGTCTTGTTGTCGTAGTTGGGGTCTTGCATCCATCTTGATGTAAACTTGACCACTAAGTATGTGTTACAAAAGCATGGTAAGTGTGGGATGTGTGGTCATGAAAGTCAAGAATGTAATTTTCAAAATAATGTACTACAGGTTGCAGAGGTAGTAGGTGTCAGCTCATCACTTAAGGCTCCGAAGAACAAAAGTGAAGGAGATCGGAGTGAGACCTTTCAGGATGCTTGTGATGTAGACAAGGTATAGAGAAGTTGTAAATTGTTTTTCATGCTTTTCGAGGACCAAAAGGTCTGTTTGGCCTTACCTTTGTAAATCATGTGTTGTAGTGATGATGCGTTTTCCATCACTTATTGAAGCAATAACGATGTGTTGGTCTTGTTGTCGTAGTTGGGGTCTTGCATCCATCTTGATGTAAACTTGACCACTAAGTATGTGTTACAAAAGCGTGGCAAGTGTGGGATGTGTGGTCATGAAAGTCAAGAATGTAATTTTCAAAATAATGTACTACAGGTTGCAGAGGTAGTAGGTGTCAGCTCATCACTTAAGGCTCCGAAGAACAAAAGTGAAGGAGATCGGAGTGAGACCTTTCAGGATGCTTGTGATGTAGACAAGGTACAGAGAAGTTGTAAATTGTTTTTCATGCTTTTCGAGGACCAAAAGGTCCTTAGTAGGGAGGATTGATCGAGGTGGTTCTAGAGACACACATGATAAAGAGGGCTTATGGAAGCTCAAAAATAAAAGTGTTCGGAATTATTTTGAAATAGGACTAGAGTGTAGATCTCGTCGTCTTGATCACAATGATGTGAACGGTTAATCAATCCGAGTTCGGATGAGGAAGTTAGAGCCAGCCAAAGTTCAGGTTTGACTTGCTAACTGCGCAAGGTTAAGGAGGACACATCTTTGACAAAACCCGACCACCAGATTCCTACGAGCTCCAGCCGGATATTGGGTGAATTTGTCACCTCCTTAAAAGCACTCCTTTGACATATTTTTCAAAATTAAAAAAAATAAAAATAATATATATATTTTGTTGGAGGGGTGGGGTCATGACCTCCACCCTCCCAACTGCATTAACCATATGTTATTAATGGCAAGGTTAGGGACATGGACCCCACTGACCCGCCCAATGCCACTGTAACCAATAATATATATATATATATATATATAGATATATATATGGGTTTGTTTAAACAAAAAAAAATGTGTTAAAAAGGAGTAGGCAGGGTTTGACCACCCAACCTTCTCCCTATTAAATGGATCCATAACCAATAAACCTACAATCATTTTGTTGTCTATTCTTCCCATTAGTTTACATAAAACACTCATTTCATTAGTGTGGGGATAGATGGAGGAAACAATAGAGGGAGAGCATTTCGAGGCAAAGGAAGGCTGTGCACGCAGTTCGAGGCAATGTTTTTCATGAAGGTCAAATTTTCACTTTGTCAGAATTTGAAAATTTTATATGGTTTCAACACTTCTTGACACCACAAATGTGATGGCATTGTCCATGCCTGCATCAAAGTTTTGAATTTTTCAACCATTTTCAGTATGAGGGTGGAACCATGATTGCTACAAAAACAAGGAGCGGAACCATGATCCTTGAAATTTTCCCGAGGAGGTAACTTTTCTCCATGTTGGAATTTGTCAAGTTTATAGTCGTTTTTCATGGTTTTCCATAGGGATCGCAATGGTGAGGCTAGATTCTCCTTTTGATTTGGGAATTTCCAATCCACCCATGGAGCACAATCTTTGAGGAACCTAGGGGAAACCTGAAAGATTCCTTAAGCCTGAGATTGTCAACCTCTCAGAATTCAAAAATTGGATAGTTGATTTTGCACTCTTCGATGCCACAAATCTGATGTTGCATTTAGATTTTTCATTTTATCATTCTATTCATCACCCACATTTCTAAGTGGAATGCAGGTGTCAGTATTTATGTGCGAGCAATCATTTCCACGCGATTCGATACTGTGAGATCGATGGTTTGAGTAGCTTCAATAGTTTGACATCCACTTCTTCAAATGGCCCCTAGTTGCAAGGTATATGCAATGTGTTCATGTTCTTCTTTCTCTATGCATTTTGTTGCATAGATCCCTAGAGATGCTTGATGTGGGATCTTGTTTATGACTTATTTTCATGATTCCTTCTTGATGTGACGTGGAATCATCGATGTGATGAACTTGTTGTCATGATTCGTCATGTTATGTTTTCAGGTTCCTTTATTGTATGTTGATGGGGTACTCAGGTTATCGTCATGCATGTTTGCATTGAGATCGCTTTTATGCCGTGTTGTTGGGATGCTCATCATGCATGGGTTTTTTGTGTCATACTGATAGGAGTCTTTTGACTGAGAGTTCCTGTAGTGGAACATCTCTTGGAGCCACTCCTATGTGAGGGCATTTTACTTGTAGGGTAGTGACATCATCTCTATGTACATCATCACCCTTGATATCACTTAATGCAATGACCTACACCATCTTGACAGCATGGCCTAGAGATGTAGTCCCTCCTGGAAGAACTCTGTTATCAACGAATTATGTTTTTATGCTACTGATGATTGTTATGTTCCTCTTCTTTACATCATGCACATGTATTCGTTTATGTTATTTTAAAAATGCAATTTAACACATCATGAAAGTAAAAGGTCTTGGAAGGGTCCTTTGTCGCACCAAGACTTGGATTAGAGACACACCATTGATTGAATAGGGTTTCAATACTATGTCTCTACCTTATTGCAAGGAGATAAGGATATCTAATAAATTTTCCTCGAGTTCCACCAATTATTAGCAAAGAAGGTTCACCATGAGATTTCTGCTACATCCCTCATAGGTTGACCTTCCTTCTCTTCATTTGGAGACTCTCTATTCAGTGGTATTTTATCTCAGTATCATGTTCAACTTTCCAACTGACTAAGTTTAACAGTGGTTCTCTAATATTACATGTTTCTCTTAGAAATGGCTATGATTTCTCCAATTTCAATTCAAACTTATGAGGACCTTCAAGTAAGTAGTCAGTGTACTAAATTTTCTAGAGTTATGTATTAATCAAGTCTTGTATTTTCTAAACCATAGGGTTTCTTGACATATAGAGGGTTTACTGATTTATTCGTACAAGGTTTCCAACACGGGTTCAACATATTGTTTCTCTCAACTATGGTGCATGCTCATTTGATTTAGTTACAATCTCTACATTACATTAATCATCTTTTAAGAAAATATTTCTTACTATGACCCCCCTGAATTCAGGTCTCTTGCATAGGTAACGTATCAAAATTCACCAATGTAGTGTCTCTCCCTAAATTTCCGTGTATGAGGGTTTCTCAGCATGAAATACTGATAGAGGGCTTCCCTTACAGGTGCCCAAATTTTACCTCGGTCCCTTCTAGAGCATTTATGTTAGAGTTATATTATATACTTATGTCTCTAAAATTATGTTTCTAAAATTCTTCATTTAGAGACGACGGATGAATTATAGACCAAGGAAATAGTTTTGGGGTTCATAATGTTGTAATTATTATCAATGATGTAAACCTTGTTCTCTATTTCATGTTCAGAGTTGGAAACCCTATGTTAGACTTTGAACTCCTGAGTGAAGTTTGGTTCTATCATATTTAATTTTCTCCTTAATCAGGGACATGCTTAGTATAACATTTTCTTCCATTTAGTTGTATGCTCGTCAGTGATAAGACATGATCAATTTAAGTTCTATTATGTTTGAACTTAGTTCTTCATATATTATGGGTATGCAGATATATTATTTTTTGGTTTATAGTTCATTTTTTTAATAGAAAAGTTGATTTACTCTGTGCTTATGTATGGAATATTTTAGAATTCGTTGTTATTAGAAACTTCATTTTAGTTAGGGAGGAATATTTTACCTAAGTTACAATTTTATCTAGTCTTCAGTTTCCAATATAGGATTTTGATGTGTATGGAAGAGTTCTTTCCTCTCTTTTAGTCCACAGTAATTACATCAATTTTAGTCTTGAATTTGGTTTTAAGATTCTCCACTTTGTTTATCTATTGGCTCCAGTTCAGTATTGTTCCAACGTTTCCAGATGGGTTTGGCCTTACCAGTGCACCAACGTGAGTGGTAAGAATTGATCATCGTTATTTTTATTTTTCTCCTTTCAGTTAATATAGGATCGCTCATCCAGTTCTTCAATAATTCACAATCCTTCGGCACATAGAGAACCTTGTTGGATAGCTTTTAATTTCCTATTACTTTTCGAAATTCTAGAAATAAAATACCTTGAATATTTAATTCGGCCATATAATCATTTACCATGTTTGTGCTTACTTTGTTTATTCTCAGAAAACCGTAGTTTTCACACAACATATAAATAAAAAATTATTATACTTTTTAGAATACAGACGCGTTGTAATAAACCTAGAGAAAATTCCATATAAAAATATATAAATACCACAGATGATAGGACACGTATTCCAAGCTGAATGTTGGGAAGGACATCCTAGTGGATGTTCATTTCATTGTTTATGGTTAACGAAATTGGCAAATGAAATGGCTAAGGCATTAAAGAGACAAAAATGTAGTTTGGCACATTTATTTATGAAAATAATGGAAACTAGGAGAAAAAGGAAGGTGAAAGGTCACAGTTTGCATGTGAGGAGGAAATTGAAGGAAAATAATGGAAAATGAAGAAGATATAGGCCTCATTAATAAAAATTCTTATGAGGTTCAATTAGAAGGCTTTTGGTGAAGACTTGGTTAGTCCAGTGTTGGAGCTCTCTCTCATTATTCTCTCTCTCTCTCTCTCCCTCTCCCTCTCATAGTATTGGATACTTATAGTTTTCTTGGAGCATTTACGGAGGGTGTTGAATAGTTTGATTCTTCGAGAAATAAGGAAAAGGAAGAGCAGGAAAGAGAAAGAGGGCATCAAGACGAAAAGCTACATCATATTTTCTTGCAGGTCCCAAGTAACATGTATGTTTCCTTCTCTATTTTTGACATGCATGGAACATGCATGTGGTTTCTTAGTTGTAATTTGTCATTGGCATGGAGGATTGCCTGGATTGGTAGTTGAATGCCTAGCCTTTCTATTTCCTAGATAGCCATGGATTTCGTGGGTCTATTTCCTTATTTTATTTGTTGGTTCTCATGTTTCCTTAGATTGGGTTGAGGTATTAGTTCTTGGAAGCCTTGGTTGGACAAAAACTATCAAAGCCCTATAACCACTTTAGTTGAGTTACTAGTCTTGGAAGCCCTGGTTGGAAAAACGCTTTGGAAGCCCTGTAACAACTTGGGTTCATTTATTAGCCCTGAAATCCTTGGTTGGACAAAGGCTCTAGAAGCCCTCGGGTTGTTGAGTTAATAGTCCTTGAAGCCTTGGTTGGACAAATGCTCTGGAATCCCGACAACAGTTGTGGGTTGAGTTAGTAGTCGAGGAAGCCTTGGCTGGATAAACACTCTAGAGCTTGGTGACAACTATGGTTTGAGTTACTAGTCTTGGGAGCTGGGTTGAAGAAAATGCTCTACGACCCTGTAAGGCTAGGAAAGAGAATAATCGGATGATTCTTTTTGTGATGTCTGATCGTGAGTTGGAATCATTGTTCGATGGCTTGAGGTGGATGGCCTCTGTAGGTCTTGGACAGTTTTTTATTGGGGTCTTCTATGAGCTCCCATGTTCATGCTTAGAGTACGAAATGGGAATAAATGGATGAAGAGAGGTTTGGATCAGTCATTCTACAGTCGAGTAAAACATCGAAGCCACATCTTGAGTTTGGATTTTGCACCATTAATGAAATGTGATATCTATTGGAATTTTTATGAGTATTATGATGGACTATATGTGGTTTATATGGTTATTATTTAATTGGTATTCGTATTGCTATTATGTTGTATATATGTGTATTTTATAATAGAAGTTATGTATGGATGTCATCATGTTATTACTTGTTATGGAATGATTAATTTATTTATGACCTAATGGATTAAGTGGCAGCTAATGTGATAAGGAGACAACTCTTCGTAGTGAATCTCAGATAAGTATGAGACCCTATGCTCAAATTTTTTATTTACACATATAGTTTGCATATTTACTAAGTGTTTTAAAAAATGTTTGTCATGACTAGTAGGGGTCTGGTTAAGGTCATGTTGGTCTGATTGATTTTTATTCATTCTTTCCATGTACTTTTATTGATTTCAAACTATCATTCCATTCTGGATAGTGGCCTGAGCTATGGGCTTGAAAATGTGGCTTAATTCCTGGGGTCATTAGCAAAGAAATGGAAAATTTGGTCCACAATCGTTGGCATGCAGGCTGATGAGAGCGGATTTGGGTCTTTGGTCGCTCCCTTTCCCATAGTGTTAGAGTGATAATCGCGTAAGAGGTCCAAAAAAATAGTAGAACCCAGGGACAAGCTATTTGAGTGGTTGACTTGTCTTCTATGGAGGGTGTTACTGAGTGGTATCAGAGTGTGGTTGCGCTCTGTTTGGGCTATTTTTTGATCATGCTTTCATGTTGGTTACATATGTGTTTCTTATGCACTTAGTCCATGTGCTTGTTTCATTTGCATGGTTTTGATCATGATTGTAATGATGTCTCCATGCTAAGGTTGAAGGTGTTGTCGTGGAGTATGTCTTCATGTGTGTATGGTTGATTATGTAGTTGTGATGCATGTATGGTCATGGTTATATTTATGTATGAATAATAGGTCAACATGCCTTGCGAAGTCATGGTATGTAATTTAGTTCATCATGATGCTATTGGCTATTATGATGCCAATGTGTTAGCTGAGATAGAGCAGACGATCCAGATAATCATAATGAGGTTGCATCATTAGACTTTGGGATAAGAGAAAATCATCATACAGGTTAACTTCTTGTTGTTATATGATAGTTAGCTTGATGATTTGGTCACATGTTGTTTAGGAGCATGTTATATGTTAATTAAATTTTGGTTATATGTTGGTTAAGTTGATGATTAGGGTTATAACATTGATATCTTGATGTTATGCGTATCATGTCAAATTATATTGGACTATGTAGATGGTTATGGTTACAATATTTAGGTATGAGTCGACATATTTGTGATGAATTTGCACACGTGGTTGTTATGCATCAACAATAAGTTATTGTGAGTCTATGATGTGATCATGTTAGTTCATTAGTGTTATGTATATTGTGATATTATTTATGTTTGAGTTGACATGTTTTAATGTAATATCTTGCTAACTAGATTGATTGTGTAGATAAGATAGCATCCCCTGAAGTACACTAAGGTATGAATTTTCTTGTGTAGTAAACTTGGTAGTTCATTCATTATTATGCCGTCTATTTGATGTTGAGTCTTTAGTGTCTATAATGTCATCTAGTTGATTTATTTAACATGGTATGTTACAAGTTGGTTCAATGTTTGATGAATTGCATAATATAAGTATGTGTTTATAAGGTTTCTTGCCAAAATGATCTTATTTTAAGAGTATTTTAATAACACATATGTATTGAGATAGTTGATAGGCACTGGAGTGTAGTAGGTGATATTTGTAGCATTATGTCTAATGAATATGAGTTGACTATGGTTTATCACATGATTTTTTGTAAAAGTCGATCTCAAATTGATAGATATGATGGTTTTGATATTTGGAACATGTGGTTGACATGTGTGAGCAATTGCAAGAAACATGCTTGGTAGTAACATGACGAAGTAACACTTGATGTGTTTTAAAACTAATAGTTTCGTGATGTGACAGTACATTGTAAGCCTTCATTGCAACTAGGTAAAAATTAAAACAAAGGAATTGAGAAAGAATTCATTTAGCTATGTTTGGAAACCCTAATTCCAAATGAATGAGTACTTCCCACATAGGAAGTCTTGTTAACCTTGATTTGTCTAACATTATGTGGATGTTCTATAGTCATGAACATGTACTTGATATGCATATTAACTAGTATCTAATAGTAGGTGGATCTGTTAAGCGAATTGGAGTGCCTTGATCGACGACGTGGATGTGTTCAGTTGCAAGCAATGTGCTTCATACAAAAATAATGATGCATGTAGTTGCATGACAAAGAGATCACCATGTAATATTGAAGACGGATCAAGTTAAGCTTTCCTTGGGAACCATGGTGTTTGAGTCATGGTGTTTATTGCTAATCTTATGCTTTTGGGCTTTTGGTGCTTCCTTGTTCTTGATTGTGGCTCTAGTTGCATTTAGTGCATGGCCATGCTACTTTGGTTATGGTGTAATATTTTTGTTATTGGTTTTGATGGTCCTGCTTCTTATTGATTTTTTCAGTTTCCTTTTATGTTTTGAGTCTTGGGAATTGGTTTGGAAAGAGGGAAGTTGGTGGAGCTTGGCAAGAGTCGTTTGATACCCAATAGGTAATGTAAGTCTCAAATGAAGCTCTATACATGGGTAAGAGGAGTGGAAGGTAAGACTATGACAGTCAGTTGGAATGGTTGATCCATAGTGGTAAATGGATAGTGGAAATAAAAACATGTGCAAGGTAACTAGAAAGGAAAGTTAAATGGATCTGAGGTATTGGATATGTTGGCTATGATGGGAATGATTTTTCTCAATATTGTACATGTTTTACATAAATAAAGGAAGTTCTCTTAACGTAGACCTTACGTTATGTAGTGACTATGTCATGATCATGATTATGTTGATGTTTATATATGTACGAATGTATGTATGTATATAATTGTATGACATGATGATGACTGTTTTATGTTAATGATTATATATGTATGTATCTATGTATTTATGTCACTGTTTGATAGGGTCATCAGGAATCATTCTCGTGGAGGAATGATTTCTTATGTTGGAAAATGACCCGAAGAGGTTCTTGGTCTTATGAGGAATCAACTAGGAAGAGTAGTCATAAAAAATATATGAGGTTAGTATCATGTGGTTATGAGTTGATATTATGTGATTATATTATGTCTATTTTATGGATAGGTTATACCAAGGGATACATCAGTGAAATGAAAGAAGTGTGGTCTGCGACATGCTAGGATAAGCATGAATAAGACACCTGAAGCAAGGTTTCTTCGGAAGGACAATGTGGTTTCGGATGTGTGGCATTACTATTGTGCCCATGTTGTATATGTTGTGCATGTTTCATATGTGAGGACTGTGTGCATGCAATATTGTGCATATGTAGTGTATGTACGTTACTTATGCAATATTATGTATAGGGTGTTAGTACATATAATGTTCTATGAATGTTCCATATTTAGTGTTGGGCATATATGGTGCTATGTACATGATGGATATATTGTGATGTGTGCATATTGAACTATCTACATGATGGATATGTGGTGTTGTATTCATATTGTGCTCTGCGCATGTTATATATGTTCTGTTGTGTATAGATAATGCTATATATATGTGGTGTTGCATTCATGTTGTACATGTGGTTCTATGTACATGTTGTTGGGACGAGGTCCCCTGCATCCAATTTTGACTATGTCTTATAAAAGCCTCCACATTTTAAGGACTGAAGCATGCAACACACGTCACTAAGGGTTGAGGGGTTTTAGGTAGGATAAAACCCCATAGTTTTTCTACTATTTTGAGCTCCACCCATGGTTTGCAGACCATGGTATTGTAATTAGAAAAAGTATATAAGTGGATGCCTTTGAAAGTCTAAGGTAATCACTCAATTCATGGATCAGATGTTTTGAGTCTGTAATTGTAGATCTTTCTATATTTGAGCAAAGGGGAAGGCCTCCATAGCTGTGTGAATGGAGACCTTGGTAAGTCCACAGCTGAGTGCGCAGACTCTAAAGAGTATATGTATTAAAGACCTAGAATAATAAAGAGTATTTCAATAAATTTTGTATCTGAATGATATAGTTATGTGTTTTCTATATTTAGACTCAGTTGAATTCCATTTATCTATATCATTTTCTTAATTACTCTACAAAGATTTCAATCAATTGTTATCTATTATTTCATGCATGATTAGACCCATAGGTGAAGCTCATAACTCTATTTAATTGGAATTTTTTTTAAGTTTGGAAATTTCATGGATAAGGGTTCGCGAACTTCAAATCAATTCTTACATTGAAGAAACACCTTACCCCTTATTGGCTTGATGGTCCTTGACCGAAGTT
>APFE030013194.1:60273-114027 GCA_000404065.3 Pinus taeda
CGATAAATTTACGATCGAGTACTTTTCAATGAGTAGTGATTTCGCCTGAAAAAAAGTAGAAAAGGGATCAAAATCACGTCGTTTCGTAACCATTAACGAGTTTGAAATGACAAAAACCCGGTAATCTTTTTATATTTTAACGGTCGATAAAAGAACTTAAAACGACCGCCCCTTAGTAACCGTTTAACGAGCCAAGAGGGAAAACTCGGTGATCTTTTCCACTTTAAAAGGTCAGGAAAAGAGCTGAAAGCGGACCATAAGTAACATTTTCTTATGTTTTACCGAGCTTGAAAAAGTTAATAAGAAGCTCGTTTGAACTCACACATAGGATTATGGTTTCATTCAACCAACAGCATAAAACCTATTTCGACACGAAAATATCCTAAAAATACTTAAAAATAACACTTCTATTGTATTTTTAGGTTAAAATAGTGTTATAAATAGTAAAAAAAGTAAAAAACAAATTTACTTTTCACTTTTTACCTTATGAGTTCACTATTGGAGGGTTTCTAGTGCAAAATTCACCTGCTGATTGTGACCGATCCAGGACACCGTTCGAGCCGCCGTCTGCAACAGGTAAGAGGTCTCATCCTAAGCTTTATTTTCATTCCATTTTTTCTAGTTTTCATCCATATTTTAGCTCCCTGCAAGGGGATTTGAAAATTTTTAGGTCCGCGCCATTGGCGCGGGTTTCCGGCACGGGACCGCGCTAATGGCAGAAATTTTCCATAGAGGCCGCGCCATTAATGCGACTATTTTAGAAACAGTCGTGCCAATGGCGCGATCTCAATTTTTGCCAATCTGGACCGTTAAACTTACAATTTTCTTTCAAATTATTTTTTAATATTTATCTAATGAGTGAAATTTGTCCTTTGTTTGCAGGATTTCGCTAAAAATGGTGCTAGAATGGAAAGAACGAGAGCACAACGAAGTTGATGCCATAACTTTGGCGGTTGATGACTGTATGACTGCATTGAGAGACTGCGGGCTTAAGAAATTATTCCATACCTCCTACCTACGCGCACAACCTGAGCTACTACGCTTCATAGTAGACGCTTGGGATGTAGAGGATCAGGTGTTCCGCCTGAAGGACCAGAAATTGGAATTGGATGTTTCCGATGTCTATTTCATTACTGGTTTATCACGACGGGGTGCACGTCCTATTCTGACAGGCAGTCGACCTTCTGCAGAGAAGATCGAGGAGGTGAAGGATAGGATATGTCCTAATGCACGTTTTGGTGTGAACAGTAGGAAAATAGATATCAAAACGGTTCCCAGCTTGGTTCTACGAGTTGTCTTATTTACCATTACTCGGGCAGCAGGTATACAGGCACCCCACGAGGCCAGTAAGAATCACTTGTTGTTGGTCGCCGAGTGTCTCAATCCGACATTGTTTGATTGGGCTTCAGCAGTGACAACCAATATCAAACGACAGCTTACCAAGTGTAAGTGGGATGGAAACAAACAGTTTGGGTATGGGTCAATTCTAGTGACCTTCTTTCTAGAGCGGCTGCCGATTTTTCGGGTACCTGGAGGGATAGTAGCAGATCCAGTGCTGAGGGAACCGAGATTGCATCGATGGGCAGAACTTATGCCCAGAGGAGGAGGGGGCCAACAGATGTCCTGGAAGCTCGAGTTCTTCATCTGGCTCCGACATCAAATGATAGTCGTAGAGGACTGGCCCTATGCGGGCACGGATTTCACCGGGGATCCCGATCTCCCTCTACCTGACGGAGAGGATTGGGATGAGGAGCTGGGTAAGAACTCTTTTGTTTTTTAATGTTTTTATGTATTTAATTTTTTTTTTTAATACATGTCTATTTCTAACAGCGTCTATATATGTATATAGATGTTGGCGCAGAGCGGCCAGCTGACGTGCCTCACAATGTGCGCAGAGCACAACCTGCAGTAGACCCTCAAATAGAGGGTGAGGATGATCTTGTGCAGAACCTCGAGGCACTCACTCGAGGCATCCCAGACTATGGCAGATTGGCAGATGTGCCCAGAGCTTACCAGAGGCATACGGTGGGAGTGTCTACTCGTGTCCATCGTCTGTTGAGACGTTTGGTGCGAGTAGTGTCATGCTATCACGAGCATAACCATGCTTAGACGCCTAGGTTTTGTTTTGCACATTTTGAAGAGTACACTGTCAGCGACTGTATAGACTTTTGACATGTATTATTTTTTGAAACGCGCGGGGCGTGAACACTTTGACTCACGTATATATATACATATCGATTTTTGGATGGATCTTGTACATGTGATGATGTTTTAACTATGCTATGCAAATGTATCAGTTGCATAACATGTGATCCATGTGTTTTTGTATTTTTATATGCTTATGTTTATTCCTAGATGGATCTTTCTCACGTGACTATGTGTTCTATATGCTATGCAACTGTTCGACACACATGTAATTTAATGTATCTACTGTGTAACAAACGACCCATTGGAATGTATTTACACGCATATGTTTTATTCTTTATACAAAATTTTATTTTTATACAAGCTGAAAAGCACGTGGCAAACTATGCTTGATGGGAAATGGAACGGGCATGCCCCCAAACATCGTGTATCAATCCGAGGTATATGCCCCCCAAGCTTCAGCCCATTGAAAATGGGTTGAAGGTTGACAAAATGGTTATGTGTTCAAAAAGCATGAACACACGTTTCATTGTTTTAACGAGGTTGACATAATGGTTATGAACTATCCTCGTGGACAAACAGTTTCATTATTTTAACGAGGTTGAGACATTGGCAAAACTATCCTCAATTACGGCGCTCGACCGTGTATTCGACGGCCTCTCCTTTGGCCAACAATGGAAACCATTGGATGGAATCAAAATCTGATGCACAAATAGGCCCGAATTTCATTTTTTAAGGAGCTTGACATAGGAGAAAGAACTATGCTTCGACCAATCATGTTTCATTTTTTAACGAGGTTGCGACAAGATTAAAACTATCCTCGAGACACGTTGTTTCATTTTTTAGGGAGCTTGACAGAGGGAAATGAACTATGCTCCGCCCGGTCTTCATCATAATGAAGAGGAATTCGGGGCTTCCAGGAGTGGTGCTCCCGATGGGAGGTCAAAGCCGCGGAAGTCGGGATCCAATGCCCCCAAAACACTATTGACGATGTCGGTAGTGCTGGATATAGGCATGGGAGAGGTAACCACATAGTTGACCTGCGGGGAGGCAGAGACAACTGGTGGATGAGAACCAGGTGGAGGTGACAACGACACAGGAGGGCTAAAGAACGATAATTGGTCAATAGTGACAATTCTTCCATTGTGTGGAAAGCAGACCACACGGAAAAGCGAAGAGATGATAGCCTCCATGGCATAAATATAGTCACGACCAAGGAGAAAATTGTTACCGAGAGCACTTTGGATAACCATTACATCTATATAGACAGTTTTTCCTCCCAGAGTAATAGGTAGCTGCGGGAGGACTCCTAGAGATGGACATTCTCTTCTGTTAAAAGCCAACAGAGTATGCATGACCGGCCTGAGCGGTGGGGAACTGAGAGCTTGCCAAGTAGTATACGGCATGAGACTGACCGACGCGCCTTCATCCAAAACAGTGCCAGGTAGGGCCGTATCATAGGCATGCACAGTAATCTAGAAAGGCACATGGGATGGAAGGCGGTAAGTGGTCAGGTGACTCCAATCAAAGGAGATGTCTGAATTTCTTGGTGGGGGAATCGTATGATTGCCCCCATGCTCGAACGGAACCGAAGAAGGACCCTCTGAGTCAACAAGGATAAGAGGATTGCTGTCAGACTTAGGAGAATCTGATGAGATGTGAAGGACCTGTTTATGACTTTCTTCTAGAACAGGTTGGTCAACGGGTGGTAAACTCGAACTGATACTATTGTTGACCAATGATTGATCGGGAACAGGCTGGGTGGAGCCAGGTTCAGGAAGAGGAGACTGAACAAGAGGGGTTTGTAAACCAATCAGTAGGAGGGCAATCTGCAGTTGTAGAAAGATGCTGATATGTAGCGGGGAGTTGGGGTGAGGGAACTGCAAGACTTTCCAAAACAGAGGAGGCTTTGTCCATGAGTGGGCAAAGATGAAGGAAATGATTGCCTTCACAAAGTTTGCAAGGGAATTGAATCTTCCCTTTTCCCTTAGTATTCCCAATGGGTGAGATAACATCTCCATGAGCTTCAGTGGATGAAGAGGGATGGGCTGGATCACGAGACCATATTCTTAAGATCCTGGGAATACGAGGACAATCACGAAGAAGATGGTTTTCCTTGCATAATCTGCAAGGAAACTTAACCTTGTGCGGAGGAGTGGGAAGGAGTCCGTCTTCTGTTTTCTGTGGTGTAGCAACGGTTGTGCTTGTAGTCGTTATTGTGTTTGTAACCATTCCCTTGTTTGACTTCTTCTTCTTTGTCTTCTTCTTCTTCTTCTTAGCCACCTGGGTACTCGAAACGAGACTTTCACCAGGCGAAGGAGAAGAAGGAGACGTTGAAGTAGGTGTCGAAGGGGTGGGGTCCACCTTTGGTTCAACAGGATGTTGTGCAGGTGCAGGGACTGATGTAGTATCAGCCAACACAGTAGGGACCACAGAGATTGAAAATAACCAAACTGGTAACCCGACAGTCAACCCCGGAAGGGTTAATGTTGCCATATAAAGAGCACCAGCATTTCTAGGAGAAGGGAAATGACCAGCATTCCCATCAGGTGGGGAACTTAGGTTGATGAATCCCTGAAAGGTTGCCATATCAAAACGAAATTCTACTCAAGCTAGCATACACAAGATCTAACTGGGTAACGTGATCATGGCCAGATAAATTTTTAAGACACTTGACTTGACATTTTCATCTTTAAAGAGTCGAGAAAAGGACGAAAAGATGACTCTAGTCTCCTTCAATTGTTTAATGAGCACGAAGTGACAAGCTGCTCACTTACACCTTTTTTGTTAGACAGTCTGAAAAGGATCAAAAGCTGAATACTCTAGAAATCTAGGTAAAAGGGTTTGCCAAACAATCCGTAAAACTACTTATACACCGTAGCGATCAGAAGATCACCAAGGACTTCCCGTACTGCAATCAATCTTCCCGAATGCTGTGTTCAGTGCATTACGGTTTGTAGGGCGGCAGACTCGGCTTCCTATGGATCAAAGGTTGCAAGCTATAGGGGTCTCCCAATTTATACTCGACGGTACGTGGGAGCACAGTCCGTACTAGCACCTATCGTTTCACCTTGGAGGAATCACCCAACCACTCAACGATAAACTACCAGGCTTAACGACGCCGGAACACGTCTCTAACCTAGACCTCTAGAATGTGAGCGTTAAGTTTCAATGCGTTGTTAGGTTCATTGAGTTCATTTTATGGTTTATCTTTTGATTAAGTCTCAGTTTCCGGTCTTACCGTATGTGATCTCTTGAAATGTCCTAAATGCAACTACATGCGAAAATTGTATCCGTTTCGTTTGGATGAATTCTAGCTATAGAAGAGTTGAGAGGTTCACACAACAAAACGATCACAAAAATCCTAATGCGGCTAATAACAAGAAAGGAAAATCTTTTCTTTTTTCTTTTTTAAAAGCAGAAATTAACATAACATGCTAATTAATGAAAAGCAAAAATCCCTTTTTCTTTTCTTTTAAAAAATAGTATAATGCACTTAATGTATTTCAAGAGATATGCACAAACAGATAAATCACTCCAAAGAATCTATAACCAGATCTGAAACATGAACAATAACCCAGCAAAGCAAAGAAAAACCAAGATCTTCAAAGAACTATGTAATCTAAGTCCCAATGAAGTCAGGTAAAAACAAGCAAGCTAAAAGTGAGGCACTTGCAGCATGAAATGTAAAACTGATACAACTACCAGAAGAATGTAGAAATCAATCAATAAAATGACTGGATCAGTAAATCACAAATCCAACAGAAGGCTCGATAACAAAGCCACAAAGGCCAAGATGTAAAATCGATGGACAAAGGCGAACAACTGAAGGATGGAAAGAACCACCAACCAAATAACAGTCCAGCAAACTTCCAGGAGGTATAAAAAGAGAAAAAAGACACAGATCCAAGCTTAAGAGACTGGCAAACCAGCTAATTTAAAAAATTAACCAGTGTGGCACGACTATAAGTCTGCAACTCGCGTTAAACAGAGATTGGCATGAGTTGTCTAAGAGCAACAAGCGCCAACCAGCGCGACTGTTCAAAGAAAAAACGTGCTGGCGGAGTTTGCCAGGCAAAAAGACAGAACGGATGGTCCCAGGCTTGGTTTCTAGTATCTAGACAGAGCCAACAAGTAAAAAATAGCAAGAACTCTAACCAAGAAAACTATTTAGACAAATAAACGAGAGAAAAATCACATGCAAGGCAAGATTGAGATTTTTCAGTTTGTAAACTGAACTGGAGATTGACTGAAGTGGCGTTGATCTACTTCACTTCTGCATAGTAGGAGTGTTTCGAAGGCTACCTGGCCGCTCTTCAGACTCCGTCCACAATTTACAAATCAAACAATACAAAAACAATCAACAAGCAAATTCCCCAGCGGAGTCGCCAAATTGTTGAACTGGTAAATCCCCTCTGCGGACAGAGGTGATCCCACTAGCCCAACTCGGGTCTAGCAACAATCACACACGCTACACGGAAGTTCCTAATTGCATAAATCAAAATATCGATCAGAATGATCTACCTGGAATCCAACGCTATTTGTTGCAGAAGAAACGTTGTTCCCGTCCTTTAGCTTTGGCTCGTCACAATCCTTACGCTCCATGTAAACGGACATCTGCACAAGCAAAGAACAATACAAACACAAGTGTAAAATCCAGTACATGCAATTATATATCGGTCAGACAAGATATAACTCAAATATCATCAGAAGACACATGAGTGGAACCATAATGATAATCGTTCATTATTCAATAAAAGAAGAGAACGATTACAACCAAAGAGGCCTGACGTTGAACCTCCTCTGACTGGGTCAGCAGCTAAACATGCCTTGCAAAGTGACCTCTTCTCTCTCAATATTTCGGCAGCATAACTCCTCTATAGCTCTCAATTTTTACTATCAATCCAGCATAATCTTAGCTCACCTTAGCTCTAGCAAAACTTGTTGGTTCAATGCAGGGTGACATCCATTTATAGATGGAGTAGGAGGAAATATGCATTGTATCTGGACACCTGCTGAAGATTTGGCATTGTCCCAGAATAGCCACTGAACTGGGTTGTCATGGATAGAAAAGACGACACTCGACCACTTCCATGGGATTTTTCCCCAGAGAACTGCATGAGCAATGGAGGAAAAAATAGTTCAGTGCGCGCTGGCCAAAAATCATGACGAAATTTGGGTGGCGCGGGCTTTTTTCTGTGACAAAGCATCCATGGGCGCGCCCTTTTTAGAGGAACTGAGCCATTGGCTGGGGTTAGACACTGTGGACCTACGCTAATGGAAAAAGGGAACTTTTTAGGGCTAATCTTCGAAAGGTGTCTTCAGGGATTTTGAAGTTCATACTTAGGAGAATCCAATGCAAGTGTTTTTAAGATGTGTCACTGGTCACAGGTCCATAAATGTGTCCTCCAGTATGCGAAAGCAAGGGTAACAAGGACGGTGACCAACGATGACAAATTACTGCGTAACACCTTGCAAAAGGGAATATGAACCCCACATCGATGATCACCGTGGCAGAATTGACAATGAAAAGTTGTTGACAAATAGGTACAACACCATATCAATGGAACACCATGTACAACCATAGACATCACCTGAACAATCTGATCCATAACCAACATTATCGAAACTGAACGACACCAGACTGAATATTTGATGAAGACACCAAACTGAATGCCAATGATGACACGGAACACTGATGATGACCCTATGCAACTGATTTGATGAGATCCTCTTGAATCAATTCTACATAACAATGTAAATATATAAATGTAATCACTCAATATATATAGTGTAAAAAGCAGTGTTAGGGCTAACATGAGGCCTATATAGGGCCTAACATATCCCTCCCCTAAGTGTTATCGTCAATGATTGATCCAAATTGGCTCATTATATTGTTTTTCATCCATATCAATGTATTCATAGTGGAAAAAGAGGAGGAATCAACTCATGGGACTATTTTTACCAGTGGGATGTAGCTTGGAAAAATAAGGTATGAAACCTCACGGGAGAATTTTGAGGCTTCAAAGGAAGTTTTTTGGGGTTAAAATTTTTCCTCTTTTGTGTAGCACCCTTTAATTTTATTCTACACATAAATATCTTTCTAACAATGTAAGAAGTGTGTTAATCATAATTTGTATGCAAAATTTATGGCACTAAGAAGTTGACATAAAGTTGACCTTCTTGATTTCACCACCATGGTTTGAGAGGATGTCGTCTTAGCCCCCATTACTCATCGAAAAGGGGCTAGACATGCGATTATGATGTCAAATACTATAGAAGATCTTATATTGGAACTTTGGTTAAGAGTTGAGGTAGTCAAACTTGGCCACTAGTAGGCTATCAGGTTGTGTTATAATTGGACCACTAGGAAGAACATGGATTCCATTCTTTCGAGTAAATTTGTTCCATAACTGAGAAAAAATAACTAGGAGGGATAAGATGTAGATCAAACAGAGAGGATTTGTGTACTATAGCAGTCCACAGGCCACAAGCCATAATTATTTATACTTGCAACCATATTTCGAGACAGAGAAAGAGAGCAAAGCGACCTCACCTTCTAACTGGGTTTTTCTCCCGAAAGGGTTCCCCATAGAAAATATTGTGTCTTATGAGTGTATGAGATTTTATTTTTTTGTTCTATATTTTTTGCATAATTTCCATTCGCATGCATTCACTACTTACAATAAAATATACAGATATAGAAATTTAATAAAATTGTAATAGTGTATAATTTCATATTTTAAGCATAATATTATCAAATATGTCGTGACAAACTGTCGAGTGGAATATCCATGGTATTTTATCAATCAATTCTTGGCTATCTATGGGTGTTTTTGCATGAAAAGCTCATCTTACCATGTCATTTATTGCACTGGTAGGTTCATGCACTATCATCCTGTTGACGACCTCTATCTGACCATCAATCTGGGGATGGAATGCAGTCGACTTGGTGAGCTTGGTGTCCAATAGTGTCCAGAGGCTTGACCATAATGTACTTAGGACCCTTCTATCCTAATATGATATAATGGTATATAGGATCCCACAATGTACGCACACTCATTCAAATAAGAGTTTGGTAGTGTCCTCTGTTGTGATACTCTTTTTGCAGACTTCCAATATAGCCATCTTAGAAACAATTTCCATGACCAAAAAGACACAGTCATTACCATGCTTGGTAGAAGGGATTCTAGAGATATAGTCCATGGAGATGGATTCCCAAGGCTAGCTAGGAGTAGGTAGAGAATTTTATAGGCCTTACTTCTAGATGGTTGTCTTGGTGATGGTGTAGGAAGTGTAGGATATGATATATTTCCCAACATCTAGTCAAATATCTAGCTAATAAAAGTACTTTCGTAGTACAACTATAGTTTTCTCCACACCAAAGTGTCATGCAACTTGACTATAGTGTGCCTCCCAAATCATCTTGGTAGGATCACCTGAAGGAACACAAAGGTGACTCGAGTAGAATAATAATTCATTATGAAGGTGGAAATCATGAACTTACTTGAAATCTACTAGCATATGGTATGTGGAGATGAAATTTGGATCATTTTTGTATAGTTGCAGCCATACAAAGGTTTCATGGCCACATGAGTTGAGAACAATTATCAGTGATGCAACTGGGGGTTGGTTGAGATAGTCTACAACATGGTTGGTGCTGCCCTTTTTGTATTTAATGTTGAAGTGGAATTGTTGCATATATGTAGAAAACTTCTAATAGTGATCGTTCTACAACTTCCCTTATGTTTGTATAAATTGAAGAGGTTGGTGATCGGTGTGGATGGCCGTCTTCTTCCCCAAAATGTAATGGTTCCATTCTTGGCAAGCCTACACGATGGAACACATCTCTTATCATAAGTGGGGTACTTCCGATTTGTATCATAACATATCTCACCATGATAAGCCATTGGATGCACGTGTTGGGTGAGGACTGCCCCAATACCATAGTCGAAGGCATCTATTTCAATTTCAAATGGCTCCTGCAGGTCTGGTAATGTGAGTAATGTGTAGAGAAAAGGTAGTGCTTCAACTCAATGAACACGTTATGTTTGTACTCGGACCAGGAAAAATTTTCTTTCACTCCACCCTTGGTAATCTGACTCAAATACCAAGTGATACGGGAGAATCCCAACATGAACCTCTGATAAAAAATTGCAATGCCTAAAAAACTGCAAAGCTCTGTTAGAGTGGTCGGCGCTAGCCAATCTCGAATGTCTTGGATCTTAGTCAGATCTACATGCACGCCACACTCATCTATGATGTAACCTAGATATTGGACCTGGATCATGCAAAATGTGCATTTCTCCAAGTTGGCACATAGTTTATGCTACCGAAGGGTTTCAAGGACCTATGGAATGTGGTACAAGAGTTCTTCCCAACTCTTACAGAAGATGAGGATGTTGTGTAGATAAACAACCATGAATGATTTCGTGAAGGGCTGCAAGATGCCATCCATTAGCCTCATAAGAGTAGCAGGGGAATTTTTCAACCCGAAGGGCATAATATACCATTCAAAAATTCCTCCCTTGGATTTGAAGGTGGTCTTCCATACATCTGTGGGCTCTATTGGAACTTGGTGATAGCTAGATTTTAGATTGATCTTTCTGAAATACTTGGCCTTCTTGGGTTGGTCCAGAAGGTCATAAATCCATGGGATTTGATATCTATTATTGAAAATGATTTTTTTTAGTGCCCAGTAATCAATGCAGAGCTTCCAGGTCCCATCCTTCTTTTGTACAAGTACAATTGGGCTCACACAAGGTAAGGAACTTGGTCAAATGTGCCCTTTTTGTAGCAACTCATGTTTTTACTACTTGATCTCTTCATTTTTCATAATGAAGCAGTGATATATCGCCCTGTTCGGTAGAGGTGTTCTGGGATTTAGATCGATCAAATGCTTGACCTAACAGTGCAAGGGCACCCAGTGGGTGAGGAGACATTATCCGTGTATTATTCCATGATTGTATCCACCTATTTCTGTTATGTGGAGGAACCCTTCCCAAGCCTCCATGGATGTGGTCAAGATCTTCCCCTTACTTTGAAAGTGAATCAGAAATAAAAAAGAATTCCCATTCTCAGAGATGATATTACTGCATTTCTTAGGAGAGATCAAATAGATGGTTGTAGGCAGAGCTACCTCTGATATCCTGTATAACTTATTACCCAATGAAATAATAATAGTGTAATGCCTCGACTCATATACAACATGACACTTCCACAAGTATGGTTGGCCTATTAATACATCACAAACTTCAAGAGGAGCAACATCACAAAATACCTCATTCGTGAAGTGCTTGATGTTGTATGGAAGGTGACACTACTACCTGATGCAAAGATCTCGTCCTTAGTTAAGCCATAGGATGGTGTATGGATGCAGTTGTGGTGTGGTCGATAGGACCAACCGATTCACGACCTATACTGAAATGAGGTTCTTTTGCCTCCCAATATCAACAATGAATTGCAACGGAAAACCCTTCACCCCTATCTATGAGTGGAAGGGACACCCCCCCTCCTCTGGATCTTCGAGCTCAATACTCTTGATCTTGGCGGTCACAACACTAGCACTGGACTCCGCATCAATAATCTTCTCCCATTTTTCATTCCCCTTGTCGAGTTATGATAAAAAGTTAGAACATGCATCTGATTTTGAAGGCTTTCGCTTGGCCACTAGTGACTACTTGGCTTAACACTCACTTGTGTTGTGAGTGGGGCTCTTATGGAACACACACCACTTTCTTGTGTCCTTATTTATCTTCGTGGTTTTGTTATTTTCTTGCGACTTCAATGGGTTTTCCTAGGTCACCCTTGCTTGTATTTTTCCTTTCTTTTGTGATCTGGGGGCCCCTTTCCCTTGCTTCAAATTTGCAGATCTAGAGTCCCAATTCATCTATTTAAACTTCTACTTGATCTTGATATCATATCGATAGGCAGTGACAACCGTGGAGATGTCTAGGAACTCCATCTCCTCTAATATGTATTTTTAGTGAAAACTGTGGTACTTGAGTGCCAGATGCCGCTCAGAATCCTTCATACCCAACTTCGTGCGAAGGTATGAAAAATGTTTGTTCACTCCAAAATGCCATGGTCCCTTCCCTCCCGTTGTGTGGTCCACTTTATGTACTTATATTTATAGCTGTAGACAAGGCAATAATTCTCTTTGATGGCTTCTCGAAAAGAGTTCTAAGTGGGTGCAACTGAAAATAGTGAGGGGTCCCTCTTGTCCTTCTACTCATGGTATTTTTCCCACCATTCCTTGACGTGGGGGGCAAATTTGAGGAGGGAAAAAGTAATATTTTCCCTATTGGAAAAATCATGAGCCAAAAATACCCTTCCAATAGATTTAACCATCTATATACAATGTCTACATCTATCTGGCCTTCAAATATGGAAAAATCAAAGTTGAATTGTACCTTGAAAGGATTGGTGCCTCCATAGTGGCTACCAGATGAAGATGCATAGCCTGTGGGAATCCACTGAAGCATCTAGGAAAATTTGTCCATCATCGCATTCCTCTGTCACTCGAGGGCTTCTTCGAGCAATATTTTGAAGGGATCTCTTGCTCCCTCGTCTTTCTTTTCTTCCACTATAGGAGGACATTAAGGTTTGCGAGGCTGATCTTGGAAAGGTTCAACTAGTTCAATCCCCAACTTCTTATACCTTGGCCTCATTGGGGACATGAAAGGAAAAACAGAGAAAGAGAAGACCAATGTAATATCACTAATCCAGACTTGTGCAGTAACACAATAGAATATAGATATAAACATAAACACATATATGTAGTAGGAATAAAACTTCATTTCATTAATATCAAAGAATTGAAATATGCTTACATACATAATAAAAATAAACTAGCTCAGGTTATGGTAGTTTATTTCTGAGGACAGATGTGGCGGCTACATGCCTCTGACCTATGTTACAATGAGGCTTGAAGGACTATTTATTATTAAGAAACAATTTAAAACCATAAATATCCAAAAACCTAACCCTAGGAGATGAAGCGCCAAAACTATTGGCCTCGTTTGGGTAAATTGGTACATCAACTTCCTGGGATCGTAAATTTGGCATACAATCTATGTTTGATGTGCAACATACCTTGTTAGAAAGATCTATCATAGAACTATAGATTTCCTCTTCAAACATTTTGCTCATTTTCGAAGAAAAATATTTCATTTAGGGCCTCAAAATGGCTTCGGATGTTTAGGACTCGAAAAACTTCCAAAAATGGTAAACTTTGCTACAATTAAGGAAACTAAAAAACTAAAAGAAACAGTGGTGGGGGTCCAAGTGGAATAGGTGGTTGGCCACCAATATCCACCTGGATCAAAAGACCACTATCTATAAAGAATAATAAAAGAATCTATAGAAATAGAAAAAAGAACAAACATAATGAACCAGGATGATGGTTTAAAACTTAGCAACACATGTAAACCACTACTAAAGAAAATAAATAATACTTATGATGAGCTGACTTAAATAAAATATTCTAACACATGACTATTAATAGCTGAAAACAAATTATTTTTATAGCATCTCATTAATAAATTGTGATCACCTAATGATGGACTCACTTTGAAGTACGAAACATTGGGTTGAAAAAGCATAAACAGGTTTTTCCAATTTTATTTTTTTTGGAAAAAGATTGTTCATCCTTTTTAATTTTTTACTTGTAGGATGTCCTGTTAGAGACAACGATGTCTACGACATATGCATAATCGAATAAAATAACATAGGTATGTCAAATTTACTCCCTTTGTGCCAAAAGTGGCCCTATTGTGTCTTTTCTTCAATTTTATTTCTTTTATGGTCTATTTCATCACACCTTGTTTCTTAGATTTTTATTTGTGAGTGATTGTATAAGTCACTATTTCCATAGAGTAAGGATGATGCCAAAATGTGACAACAATTGTTGTGGAATCTACATGCTACATAATTATCTGAACTTATTCTAACTAGTGAAATAGAGTTAAGCATCTAAAAAGGGACCTTGGATGCCTAGGTATCATCTTGATCAGATATAGACGAACACTGAGGTTATCCACCATCCATGCTTCATGTTACCATATATTTTCCTTTCCAGGAGAATAGTTAATTTATGGAATGTAAGGAATCTCTTCTATAGTATATTGTGCCTCCCAAGTTCCATAGAACTTGGGCTAACAATAAATATGAACAATGTATCTTACAAAATCCCTCGAAATAAGAAGTATGTAAACACACCATCACCTATCCTAGCAAAAACTATATTAAATACCTAACTAAGGAGGGTCCCCCAACTCCTTAGGAAAGGAATTCACTAAAATCACAACACCCTTATATTATCAACACATTGGAAGCCTAGGAAATGAAAAGGAATGAGAATATCAAAATTTTGTGTTAACATATATCAATGTATAATCTCAAGAATATTCTCTCCTCTCAACTACCATTTGGATCAAGTAGAGAAAGGGTATTTATACATATTTTATTTTCTCTATTTAATAAGGAATCATGATACAACCATTATAATATTACATTCTTAGGCTATTCTCTCTTCATTACAACCAAAATGTTAAAATATGGGAATGTTGACTCACTCATCCAACATGATATATTGGATATCAATTAAGAAACTTGTTGCATGGACACACTTCTTTGTCCTTAGCTTATTAAGTAGTAAGTGTTCGATTCTCTTGTTTTGGTAATTTTGGTGGTTGGCCCATATCGAGCTATTAAAACTATATAGGGATTTGCAATAATCACTTTTGACAGCCAGTGTGTTGTAACATCAGAACTTAGGATATGTGTTGTAGCAAATGGTGTTGCAATAGCATTTCTTCACTTATTTTGTAGCATAAGTTGTTGTAGCTTCATTTCTTTAGTCATGTTGCAACATAAGGTGTGGAAAGATAGATGCTCTAACTCCATTGTAGGATCGATGATGGTGTTGCAGCAATAAGAAGGTGTTGCAGTAATAAGAAGGTGTTGCAGAAATGTAAGGGCGTTGCATTACTGATATGTTGAAAGTGAAATAATGGTGTAGTAGAAATGCATAGGTATTGTAGTAACACATAGGTTTTGCAACAACACAAATGAGTTGCATCATTAACTCATTGATTCTTCGTCAATGCCTCCAAGGTTACCTTGGTCAAAATTTCATTCTTATGGGAAAAATGCATTATAATATGGTATGTAGATGGGAAAAAACTGTAAAAATGATGTTGAGTGGATGTTGAAAGGATACAAAGTTGGGTTCCTATCAAAAGCCAAAGACTCAAAGTTATCCCTAGTTTTAGGGTTTCCTCCTTTATAACATGGGGGTGAGGGTTCCTTATTTTCATAAGGGATTGATTGAATCCATTCAAATCCTTTTGAGTTGGCTTCTCTAAAGGAGGCTCTTTTTGGATAATAGGAAAATCTTGAAAAAGAAGGTCATATGTACTCATGACACTTTTTGCACTGAAATGGATATGTTCATAGTCTATTAGTTCATTCAGGTCTCTTTTCTCATAATTTAAATATTAATAAAAAATTCTACAATATGATAAACATTAATGTAGATGCAATTCTAGAAATATGAGTTGTATTTTCCTTTCTTTGTGACTTTATATGCTTTAACGAAATGGCCTATAGAATTGCTAAGTCCCAGTAAGGTCTATTCTTCTTGGCATTCTTTTGGAGGAGAAAAAAAATATGAAACCACACTAGGGCCACAAGGAAGTCCTCTTTCTCTGGGATATATTGCTCCTTCCAAAATCACATGAAAAATCCTACATTATTTAATAAACATGCCCCATTCTTGAAGAACCTTGTTCCTTCCTCCTTATTAGAAAAAAATATTGTAAAGAATCCCTTAGACCATAAATCCAAATGTATTTTTCCATTTGGATTCCATTTTCTCTAGATCCACCAGATCATATCCTTTTCCAAGGGCCACATTCCTATGAACTTGTAGATCAAAACATAACCCTACATATATTGTATATGTTCTACAATTTTGTTTTATCTAACTTCATATTTTAGATCCTAAATAGCATTTGGTAGGAAACGTCCATGTTTTTCATTATGTCAGTAAGCCCCTAATGGTGGCTTATCTAATTGAGGATCTTGCTTACTTTGTCCTATCTTGTTCTCATTTGGTTGTGAGTGATGAGATATTTGATAGAGATTTCGCACTGACCTTGTGGTGCAACTATCCTCCAAAACAACATTCCTATAGAAGAGGGCCAAGTCTCATATGACTATATTATCCATCAATGGAATAAGAGAAAATCCCTAAACTTTGTAGACACAAACCATAGAAAAGCAATTTTTTCTCTTTCCCTCAACATGAAAATAAAAAAACATTAATAAGAAAAATATATTTGAATACATTATATATGTGAGTCAAAGAGAGAGAATGAAATAGAGTGATGTCGATTGTTACGGTGATGATAATGATTAACATTCACATGAAATAGAATATAAATCAATTAAAAGTAAAAATAAAACTTATAGTGAAAACATTTCAATGGTATAACGCTTAGTATGAAGCAGATGTATAGTTCCTTCTATGGCAAACATGTAGAGAACTAATTTTATTTCCGATGAATATTTGAGGAGGTTTTTTTGCTCATTCATGTTGTGTGTGTGTGTGTTTGCGGAGGTATTTATACGAATGCACTCTACAATGAATTAATTTTATATGCATTGAATATTTATGTTTAGGGGAATAGATCCTAAAGTGAATTAAATTTATCTATGGTGAATATATGTATAATTGTTTCTATTCTCACATCCTATGGTGAATTAATTTTAGTTGTAGTGAATATTTGTATAAATGTTTTTAGGCATATATATGGTTAATATTTATGAGAATCAATGTGTATATATGTATTGAAATTTTTCATATTTGTTTTTGGATTATAGCCTACAATGAATTGATTTTATCTACAATGAATATTTTTGGATATTGTTTTTGGCACCATCCTTCGGCATATCTATAGAGGAATTAATTATTTGCAGTGATGTTTGTGTTGATTTTTCTAGTGTACATCTTAAAGGGAATATGTAAATGAATAAATTCTATCTACACTAAATATTTTAGGTGTTGAAATTTTTGATCTATTGAGGTATATAGTTTATAATATACAACATTATATAGGAAATAAATTTGCAACAATATATTTGTAAGAAATTTGTGTTAATATCATCAACCTATCACAATCCACATGTATCAGTTCCTTTTATTTATATTATTTATTCTTATTTACATCTTTTAATAATGAGAATGTTATCACATATGCCAAAACCTCAACCTAACAAGAGGAGGTCAATAAAAGTCACCTTAAAAATATTTATGATCATATCCATTCACTATGAAAAAAAGAGAAGAAAGGGAATCAAAATATAAAATAGGATTAGTTACAATGATTGACACCAAATTCAAATTGTTAGAGAATAAAGTATTAGGACTTGAAACTCAACTACATAAAATGGAATATAGGCTATAAGAAATGGAAATTAAAAGCCACTCAATAATTGAATAAAAATGCAGCTTGAGAGACGAGATTAAAGAGTTAAAAGAAAATTAAATAATGATTTGGCCTTGAGTAGCATGGAAAATAAATTATATATCAAACCCATCAAAGAGGAAGTAAAAACGATAATTGAGTTCGATCATGAACACAATAAAAGGCTTGAAACTTGTAATTTCTAGTGAAAAATAGTAGAAAGATGATGATGCACTAGCAATAGTGAAAGAACTAAAAAATAAGTCACAAATTGAAATAACTTACATCGCAAAATCAAGAAGGTAGGGAAACATACTCAAGCATAAAGATAGATTGACTATGTGTTAGAGTAAGTTGTAGTGACTATAAATTTGGCATACTTAATATACCTCCAAGATCAAAAGGGACATGAATATCTATACATGAAGACCTCATTATGACAAACCAAGATGAATTAATGAAGAAGGTTCAAACTTTAAAGGAATAGAGAAAGGAAGGAAAATGGGAAACAATTAGAAATAGTAAATCTATTATTAGGGATATATATCAAGAGAATAATAAATAGGAATTTCAAATAATCTGAATCCTTTTTTGAAACTATCATGACTTTTAATGGCGTAATGGTCCTATGTTAAGTTGGATCTAGAGTGAAATTGATATTATTTTTTTAGTTGAAAGTTGGGAGCATGGTGAGTCTATGGTTCCTCACATATATGGATTTATTTTGTGGTCAGCGTGGAACAATATTTTTTCTCATAGAGATATCGAGGGAATACTCTGTTATATAGAAAATAAGGTTTCTCCTCATACTCAACTTCATAATATAGAACCTCTAAATTAGTGTATTTGGTTTGAAATCTTTATAAGTAACACTAAGAGGATTTATATCAAAATTTGTTATTTTTCACCTATCAACTCTACCTTTATAGGAAAGATAATCTAGATAAAAAAAAATCCATAATAATACCCTTGAGAAAGATATTCATAGTCACATGAGAATAAGGGAATGGATTTGGTGATGCAATCAAGCACAAATATCTTGTGGGAAATCTTGTCCACCTTACCACTACAAGGCTAAATACTTCATTTTTGTTTGGATTATTTTGAGGTTTATGCAAAAATATTTTGAATGAAAATGGTTTGAATGAAAAAAGAGTTATGAAATATTTGAAAATAACTCAAGATTTTGGACTCAAATATTCCAATGTTGATAACTTCGGTTTGATTAGATATTCTAATTTAGAATGTGATGGGAACAAAAATAATGGAGTATCAAGTTCAAGTTATATCATCACTATTTGTTTTAACCCTGTACAAAAATTACCTGCATACGAATTCTAAAGATAGAAAATAAACAATGGATATAACATAAAACATAAAACATATATACACAAAGATTTTCTCCTGGATCCCAAAACCGGGACTACTAGATTGATTTTTCATTACATTCTTTCAATGTTACAACCACGAGGGCTTGCTAGGGGGAGAAATACCGTACCACGTGCATTCATATTGGGGGATATATATTGAGGAAACAATGACATAATATATTGAGCATATAATAGGGGGTAAAGGGATTTTATATTTGCAGGTATAAAAAATGGAGCTCAAACTCAACGAAAAAATATAAAGGGGTATAAAAAACGTTAATGAAAAAATGGATACCTACAATATCTAGTGAAAGTAGGGGTTTTTAAATTGGGATGGTGTATTGGGTTCGTATTCGTAGGGGGTTAAGTAATGTGATTTTTAGAGGTGTTTTCCAATATGTAGTCAAATTAAGGGTATTTTTTACAATTCCATGAATGTACATGATATGCCATAGGTTCATTGAATGAATCCCACATGGTTACAACACATATATATACATGTCAAAGCATTCATAAACCCAAATCCATTAATCGTAGATTAGAACATAATTGTAGTTCCATTGTTTGGATCTACATGATACCATGGTTAGAAAACCATCATACTCAAAACCATCTACAAAACACATTAAGAAAATCATGGGTAGGTCCGCTCACCTAATATAGGGTCCAAAAACAAAACTTCTCGGGGTGATACCCCATACCCCATAGAGGAGGGTTGTCACCCCCCTCAAACACCCCAATAGGGGGGGCTATCACCCCCCTATGACCCCCCATTGCACCTGGTGCGACGATGGGGGGGCTCTCCCCCCCTCTTGTTGAAGAAAATGTAACTAGGTTTGGTTTTCATTATGAACTGTAACTATAATATAATGAAGAAAATGATTATTACTGGCATCATGGGTTTCATGAGAAATATGTGTTTACCATAGGTAAAATACTTCTTCTTGATGTCTTTAGGAGTTTATGTTTCATCATAAGTATTATAAAAGTCATAAGGTCAAAGGTTTACACTCCAAGACAAGTTTCACTATCCTCGTGCAAATCCGCTCTACAAAATGCAGTGGTATCCTTGATATGTCGGCCTAGATTCAAGGCACTCCTATCAGCTCAAACACCATCATTGACCCATATATATTAGGTGTAACATGGAGTCAATTGAGACAAGTCTTCGGATCGATTCATATATTACAGTCAACGAAGAAGGAAATAAACACATAGTGAGCAAGGTACTATCTCAAAAGTGTCAAGCTCTCAGAAGTTTGTTCTTAGAATACATAGACAATGTGTCAAGTTCTCAAAAGTATGTAAGCCATCCACGATGATATATATCGGAAGTCTGTAAGCCATCCAATGTGATAAATCTCAGAAGTCTCTCAGAAGTTTGTAATTCATCCACTATGATATATCTCAAAACTCATTGAAGAACTATGCAAATATATATGCAATGATTGCGTTCAATACAAATCTCGGTGGTGGTCTATCGTTATCACTATTGTATGGAATGACATAATCAAATAACTATGAAATCCAAGCGAAGAAGGCGTGAAAGGCAGTGACTAGACAGTGAAGACATAAGAAGAAGGAGTACAATGATATAAGTACAATGAATTGTAGACCAAACATAGCATAGGATATTGACAAACATCTTGGAGGTAACCTTGTGTCTATTTTTTCAAGGGTCTTGGCATTCAAAATCTAAATATCTATAAGATGAGATTCAACAATTTTAGTCTCAAGAGGAGAGGTTTTTCCTTACCTTGGAGCCAACATCTTGTGTACTTGTTCTTTTGTTGATCTTGTATTTTGATAATTGTTTGATGATTTAAGAACACTAACATAACAAAGTTAAATGAAGAAGACAAAACAAACTGTTATCAATAAGTTTGACAAGAATAACTAAGTCATTAATTTCCCTAGATTCTTCGACATGGTATCAAAGTTTGGTTCATGAAGGGCATGAAGGAGATCAACTATATCATGGAAACACTTGTGAAGAAGTGGTCATCCCAGTGAAGAGTCACGATGCCTATATATCATAGTATCGGTTAGAAGGGTCTCATTGCTATCACAATCAACATTGTCTCGAAAGAAGTGTATATATCATAGTCACAAAGGAAATATCTACAATACAGAGACGTGTATATCACAACCTCAGTCTTGAGCATATCACAGTATCAAAAGAATAACTATATGTCACAATCTCGGATATGATGAAAACACAATGCTAGTCTAGTCTCGAGGCAGTCATGAGGATGTGGTGTCAATAAAAGGAATGTCACTACAAATTCAGAAATACGAAATATGCCACTTCAAAGGCATCACTTTGACCTAATTCATAACATGACAACAATCTTATAACTCTCCTTATCTAATACACCACACTTTTGATAATACTTTAGTCTTAGCCCATGATGATGCTCCAATCTCAACCTATGGTGATGCTACAGTCTCTGCCTAACCTCAAGATACCATAGTAAGAAAGATCTCACTGATTCAATGTCATCATAGTTATATGAAATGATCCTCTAAAGATCTGAAGTAACCAAGTAAGTATTAAAGTAACCAAGTCAGAGGTACATATGGATCTCTAATATTAGCTAGTTTAATTTGTAACCTTTAGATAGTCCATGTGATTCTTAGAAAGTAGTTTAGATATGAAATAAATTAAATTTATCCTATATATTCTAGGAGAAATCTAACTTGAAAAATGAATTCATATTAATTGTACCACCGTTTTGCTTGAAAGAATGTATTGTAGGCTACTATTAACTATTCTAAGGAAGGACTTGCTAAAATATTAAGGAATCTGAAGGAAGGTATCACAAAGGTTTTTCAAAAGTCACAGGTATGTCTCTATTATAAAGTTTTGTTATTCTCTTTGTGAAATCCTATCTACACTACTAACAATCATCTTGTTTAGCTCTATTGAATCATAAAAGATTATTGTTTGAGGTAATTCATCATTCGATGAATCTACCACCCTATTCATCTCTAAATTGTTTGAATGAAAAGAACCTTGAAAGGTTCTTTGGAATGTTGGCATTATGATGTATGTGTTGTACTTGATGGCAACCCACTTGTAGCAGAACAACTCACTTGTATATGGTAACTAGATGAATATATATCAGATATGACAGAATGCATGACATTAGTGTTTATAGATGTGATAAAATGCAGGGAAACTTCAAGGAATCAGTTTAGAAGGCAACTCATTTAGATGAAAGATCACAGTATAGTAGGTAAACAACAAAGAATTACAGATCAATATTTACAGAGTGAAGAAAGAGAGGTATACGCAGGTTCACCATTGACCAAGCTACGTATACACGCAGGTTCAATGTATACAAATCGTGTACACGTACACACACACTTTCTCAGAAGGAAAAAGTGTGTATACCTTGGAAAACTAAATTTTTGGTCCATGGTATTTTGATCCATGGTATTGGTCCAAGATATTTGGTCTGAGGTATTGAACCTAGGTATTTGATCCAAGGTATTGGTCCTAAGTGGTTTTGGTCCATGGTATTGAGAAAGGACTAAAAAATATATAAGGAGTAGAAGATGATTAGGCCAAGTAAGATATGCATCGAATATTTGATAAAGTGTGAGATCCAGTATGCAGGTTATGGGTTTATGATGCTCTGCTTGATCTAAACCAAGGAGGAGCCTTAGCGGTTGATGAAGGACAAGATCTAATGATGGATCAGGATCTGAAGGCTTCGAATGAATAATCTTTATATGGTTTGATCATGTTTATTCTAGATCTGTATACTGATGCCTGTGATGTTCTGTAAATGTTATGATCTGGTTATAACTGAAGTCTGCAATAGCTGCAAAATTATGAATGAATATTTACAGATGTATATGCTGGTTGACCTTGGTAAAAGCGCATATACATGCATATTCAACAAATCGAAGTAATGTATACCTTGTGAACTATGATTTTTGAATTTGTAATTGGTTTTTGTTTATGTTGTAGTGACTGCATTATGGTAATAGTGTTCAGATTGATTGATTGTAATTTGCTTCACTAATGATGGAAGAGATCTAATAATGGATCAAAATCATAATGACTTATAATTATGTGATCTGATGGGCTAGATTTGGTTGGTAACACCCATATTATCCTTTATATGTGATGATCTGGGTATGCCTGAAGTCGGGAAGTGCAACGAAGTTATAAGTAAGTATTTGCAGATCTATATGATGGTTCGCTTTGATGAAGTTGCATATACACGCTGGTTCGGCTCTTCCAAGTTGCGTATACACTCTGATGCATGGTTTTGAGGTTATAGCTAGCTCTGATTAATGACGCAGTGTTTTGGGTACAAATCTGTGTACTGGCTACAGTGATCTCTCTGTTCCAGTTGATTTTTTGGATTTGATTAAAGTATGAATGAATGGTTGATTCAGTTATGTCAGAGGTTCAAAGGTTGTTAGTGATTGATTGAGTTTGGTTGTTTTAGAAAGTAATGATTGAGTTTCAATGATTGGTTGATGCAAATATAGTTTATGATTTTGTTACAGTGGTAATTGATTTGAGCTTCAATGTTGTTGATGGGTCCAATATGAAAATTGGATGAAATGTGGCCTTCAAATTATGGTGTTGTGTTCCAGGAGTATCCATTCTGAAAATTTATGAAACGAGCTCCCTGGAGTAAGAGAGAAGTTTGTAGCCTTCTATAGGTCGGTGCCTATGTACTAGTAAAAATATCGGCTAGTACAAGAGCTAGGGGGTTGTAGCTCCCTTCCAATAGAAGCTGGAGAATGAGAGAAGGTTATAGCCTTCTACAGGTAGAATCCTGCATAGTGGTATGAGTCTGCACCAGTGCAATGTTGTAAATAGATTTTCTTATTATTAAAAGAAGATAGAGATGACAGCAGTAGGTGGTTTTCACCCACATTGGGTTTCCACCTTAAATCTTGGTGTTCATGTGTGTTGCTTATGTGTGATGGTACTATCTGTTGTTAACTGCATATGGTTAACGTTTAATGTTTAATAAATTACTAATTTACAAATTAAAGATCAACATATGATGAATTAACTTAATCATTAGTTTACTGGATATACGCTTGTTTCCTTAAGCACAGTTGCGTGTACACGCGAGTTACCCACATGGAAGTAACGTGTACAAATTTGAGTATGAAAAGAAAAAGATACTTGACTAATATTGATTCACCCCCCCTCCCCTCTTAGTATTATTTCCAACAATAGGTATCAGAGTAGGTCCTTTGGTAGAAGCTTAATCGCTTGAAGGAGATCCGTAGAACAATGTGAAAGAAGCTAAAGAAGAAAGCACCTTAGATCAAAGGAACTATGACAATGGGAGAATCGATTGGGGATTATGTGGAAGCAACTCTTTAGATTTAGAATCACCTCAGAATGAAGATAAACAAGCAAAAGAACTATCATGTATGAATTTTTTATCCTCTGGTGATACATTTCTCCATCCATTTGAAGATGATGAAAGTAATAGCCAAACAACGGCATTTTCTCTTATGAGTGAGAAAGAAAGATATCAAATAGAAGCAGAATTTAATAGGCTTACAGACAAAATTAGAGATCAACAAGATCTATTGGACAAAAGGGAACGTGCCTTCAAAGAAGAGGCTACCAATCTAAAAGGTCAACTAGAGGAAGGAAACAAGGAAAAGGAAGATCAATGTTGAAAGCTGCAAGATGAAGTGACTTCATTAAGAAATGAAGTAAATAAAAAGAGCACAACAATCAAGAAACTCAAAGATAGATCCAGTTACTATGAAAGTCTTCAAGCTAAGATCCTCTCTCTAAAAGAAGATCTTGAAAAATCAAATAAGTAAAATGAAGAACTACTCCAAGCTCTTGAAGAACAAGAAAAAAAAGTTCTTGAATTAAGGCAAAAAGTGGAAGAAGGATGAAAAGCTAAAGAAATCATGAAGAAGCAATATCTTGTAAAGGAAGAGCAATATCAGGTTGAGGTAAATATACTAAAAGGTAAATTAGAAGAAAAGGATAAGCTTTTATGATTTCAAGATAGTACTAATATTTTGGATGATATTCTTAGTAATCAAAGGTCTCTTGCCATCAAATCTGGTCTTGGTTTCCATGAATCTATTGAAGGTGAATCTAGCTCACAAGCTAAGGCAAGGAACTCTAATGTAAAACCTGAAATGCTCAACAAGGAGATTAGAGGTCAACTCCATCAACAACCAATGAAACAAATTCTTCAAAGAAGATCTTTTACTCCTAACCATGGAAATGATAGTCGTTTACTTCCTCAAATAAATAGTGTTGAATGTTTTATATGTCATAATCGTGGACATGTTGCAGCAAGATGTAGAAGTAGAATGGTTCAAGACCATCACACAGAAAGATCATCAGCTTGCAGGTACTTTAAGGGATATTGATTTTCTTGCAATATGTTTGGTCACAAAGCCATTGATTGCTATAGAAGAAATATGAAACATGTAAGATGTTATGCATGTAAAAATCTTAGACATATAGCAAAGGAATGCAGGATAAAATATCGGGCACCATACCAAAAGGAGAAAACATCATCACGCTCAAAGATATGGAAGAAGAAGGAAGTATAGTCACAAAAATGTGGCATGGAACAATGTATAGACATGACAGACTTCGAAGAAGACAAAAGTATGAAACTTAAATGTTCTAAATCTCACACGCAAGTTTCATGAAGACAAGTCATGTATATACATGAGTTCGAAGCTGCACAGTCGCGTATATGAAGGTTTGAGAAAAATGCAGTGGTATAGAATCAGAAAAATTGATTTGATATGGTTAAGACAATTATCAGTTATCTTTTGACTACAATCTGTGGATGTTATTTAGAATTTTTTTTGATCCTCACAAGTTGTTGATAAATTGATGTATATCTAATTGATGATGATGCCTTGATACTTCTTACTAATATATGCAATGATCAAATCTGACAGTGAACAGGTGGAATAGGTTCAGGGGGAGAACATGCTATGCTTATAATAAAGCATTGTTGGCATTATGTTTAAAGGTATTTGGTACCTAATCAATGATGATGATGCTTATATGTCTAAATGATACATCTTGTTATGATACGGTTATGAGTTGCCCATGATAAAATCTTATATGATTCTTGGGGTCACATAGTTGGTGTTCAGATCAGATTTATGGATAATTGTGGATGACTCTTTGATGATGCATGTAGTACATATATGTTGCTTACATGATGAACTTCATAAGGACAAAGAGTAGTACAAAGCTTGAGTCACTCATTTCCTTTATTCTATTGTCATCATACCTTCAAAGATGCATAAAGTTCATATGGTGTAGCTATGATTTCTATAGTTCTCGGCTCTCACATGGTTAAGGATTGTTGTTGTTGATGATATCAAGAAATCTTGACAAATGACCATGAGCTCATGGTTTGCGAGATACATATTGCTATGCTGGATACATGGATGATTACTTAAGTTGCATATTGACAAATATTGTTGGTTGTCCAAGAGAATGGTGTTATTACAGGTCTCATGAAGACATAGCTATTTAAAGACATGGATATTCAAAGACATGGCTTACTTAGTCAGATAATGATGATGAGTTCTTACCTTATGATGATAAGTTGATACTCAGATATGTTGATTATCATGGTTGATGCTTATCAGATGTGGGATATTCCCTAGTGATGATACATGGTTGATATATTGAAGGTCCTTGTGGAAAGGTCATGTAGTTCTTGATGATGATGTGAAAGGTCATGTGATGACTATGGTGTTTTCACATATGATATGGTGAGAATGATTTTGTTACTGCTTGGAGATATGACATATGCTGAGTTGATTCATGGAAGGAAATGAAGCAAGTTGATCTTGATGAGATCAAGAGGATGAGTTGATAGCTATATGCAAACATACTTTGTTAATATTTACACTGACATGGACATATACAGTTTGTTGGTCTGGATGCTATTAACAGATGCTTATGGAGCAGATCATACATGGTGTATGATAGTTGCTAATGAATATCATGGTCTTGTTTAAGATATTTGGTCTCTGTTATATATGTCATGTATATCTTTTAATGTAACGGTCATGAAAAGACCTAATTTGTAACCCCACTATGCATGGGATGGATGATGTAATGTTTTTTGTTTTTGACATGTATAAACAATTGATATATCCCCACTTGGTTGGGTGGATGAGTCAAATTTGGTATATCCCAACTTGGTTGGGAGATGGTTGTATGTATGAGTCATTGATGATAGGAAGGTCATTTGTGTTGTATTAATAGAGTCATGTTCTTCTTTTAGAACATCCTTTTGTAGACTATGCTTATGATCAGGGGGAGCATGGACTCGATCATGTGAGCTCAATCAGCACACTTCAGCATATCAGAGAATTCAACATACACTTATGGGGAGCATGACCTTTTGCCCTTGATGTCAAAGGGGGAGAGTGACTTGGTGTAGTTGCTGCCATCAAGTCCAAAGGGGGAGAGTGCTTGGTGTAGTTGCTGCCATCAAGTCCAAAGGGGGAGATTGTTGGCATTATGATGTATGTGTTGTACTTGATGGCAATCCACTTGTAGAAGAACAACTCACTTGTATATGGTAACTAGATGAATCTATATCAGATGTGACAGAATGCATGACAATAGTGTTTACAGATGTGATGAAATGTAGGGCAGCTTCAAGGAATCAATTCAGAAGGAAACTCACTTATATGAAAGATCACAGTATAGTAGGTAAACATACACCAAGCTGCATATACATGCAGGTTCATTGCATACAAGTCGAGTATACGTACACATGCACTTTCTCAGAAGGAAAAGTGCATATACCTTGGAAAACTAAAATTTTTGGTCCGAAGTATTTGGTCCATGGTATTTTGATCCATGTTATTGGTCCAAGGTATCTGGTCTGATGTATTGAACTTAGGTATTTGATCCAAGGTATTGGTCCTAAGTGGTTTTGGTCCATGGTATTGAGAAAGGCCTAAAACTATATAAGGAGGAGAAGATCATTAGGCCAAGTAAGATAAGCATCAAATATTTGATAAAGTGTGAGATCCAGTATGCAGGTTATGGGTTTATGATGCTTTTCTTGATCTAAACCAAGGAGGAGCCTTAGCGGTTGATGAAGGCCTAGATCTAATGATGGATCAGGATCTTAAGGCTTGGAATGAATAATCTTTATATGGTTTGATCATGTTTATTCTAGATCTGTATACTGATGCATGTGATGTTCTGTAAATATTATGATCTAGTTATAACTGAAGTCTACAATAGCTGCAGAATTATCAATGAATATTTATAGATGTATACGTTGGTTAACCTTGGTAAAAGCACGTATACACGTAGATTCGACACATCGTAGTAGTGTAGAACTTGTGAACTATGATTTTTGAAGTTGCAATTAGTTATGGTTGTTGATGGAGAGATCTGGATTTTGGTTTATGTTCTGGTGACTGCATTTTGGTAACAGTGTTCAGATTGATTGATTGTGATTTGCTTCAGTAATGATGGAAGAGATCTAATAATGGATCAAAATCATAATGACTTATCACTATGTGATCTGATGGGCTAGATCTGGTTGCTAACACACGTATTATCCTTTATATGTGATGATCTAGGTATGTCTGAAGTTGGGAAGTGAAATAAAGTTATAAGTAACTATCGGCAGATCTATAAACTGGTTCGCTTTAATGTTGTGTATACACGCTGGCTCAGCTCTTCCAAGTTGTGTATACACTCTTATGCATGGTTTTGAGGTTACAACTGGCTCTGATTAGTGATGTAGTGTTCTGGGAACAAATCTGTGTACTGGCTACAACGATCTCTTTGTTCCAGTTAATTTGTTGAAGTTGATTTAAATATGAATAGGTTAGAGCTTCCATGAATAAGGATTTTCTTTGACAATGAATCAAAACCCTATGTTTCGGTTAGGTCTATAGGCAAGATTCGTGTCATAAAAAGTCGTAGGAATGAAACCCTAGGTACATGTTTCGTTTCCTAGCTTAGTCTTGCTCAATGTATTGTCTAACTATATAATGTGTCTGTACATGATGGCTATCTACTACAAATACATGTTGATCAAATTTTCTAAAGATTAGTGAATCTAGGGTTTGATAGTCAAGCCCTACTCAAAGTTTGAAAGTTCTAGGATGATGATTGAAATCTGTGGGTTGTAACTAAATCCTAGTAATGATTAAATTATCTACTATGTGTATTCATCTAAATCTGTGAATTATGTGCCGAGAATATATAGATGGAAAATCTAGGGTTTACCTCAAACAATAGTAAGAAACTCTTTATATATGTTGATAATTGATTGAAAATCTAAGGTTTACATCAAACGCTACTAGAAGCAATCATGTTGAAAAGGTTAAGGGTTTACCGAAAACTCTAGTAGATAGTTTATCATATGGTTTCTCAAGTTATCTAATCATGATTGCATTGCTAATATGACTTAGGGTTTGTATCAAACCTAGTCTAGATGATTGAAGTAATGAAGGATATAATCTCCTGTTGATTATGAAAATTATAAATGCTTCTGCTACTATAAAGATTTTGTTATGACCAATTCGGGCTTCTACGAAATTGGTTTTTACTTGTTGTCTAAGTGGTGTAGGTACATCATATTGGTAAAGAAGCTAGTAAAATAAGTTGACATCATCAACATGAGATCAAGGAAGCTATTGGAAGAAGCCTATATGACCTAAAGGTAAAATAAGGTATCTATTCTTTTATTTAATTTTATAATTCCATGTCATGTGGTTGCAGGTAACATGGATCACTACTTCTACCTTAAGAAGCATGATAAAGAGAAAATGGATCTCCTCCTTTGAAAAGATGCAAAAAGCATAAGTCGCACTAGATGAAATAAACATAATATGTTCTCGTATAAAGTATGAGGTGGTTGACTATGATTACAGGAACTATGATTAGAAACCCCTGGGAATGTAATGAGTGAGGAAGGAAGATATCATGAGCTATGCAACCATGATGAAGGCAATCAACATCCAAAATACCAAGAAGAGCTGACTAGGAAATCTCCCGGAAAAATATGAAGATTCTGATGAAAGATTGAGAAAGATGGAGACCCTTGACAATGTATATCTTTGGGAAATGTGTCAACAAGTATGTAGGATGATGATACCTACTAAAATTATGTCATGATAAAGAGAAATCTCGAAAGTTATGATTTCATTTAATGCTATGTTTTGATTTCTTGAATAATATCTAGTTGAAGTTCACGTAGGGCTACAAGAATAATATTTGCAAGTACAACTACATCCAACATTCATGCAATGGATGGAAACTCCTGAAAGAAGCATGAAGAGAAAGAAGTAGCCATATGAAGAAGGTTCCAAATATATACCAAGAATGACACTTTCCATGAAGAAAGGAATGACATGATGGAATAAGAAGGAAAGTGATTCATGGTCATTTTCCTACCACGAAGAAGCTTGATTGAATTTCATGACATGAAGGAAATAAGTTGAATAGGCAGCTGAAGGGCCCACGAAGAAGAAGTTGTTGATGAAAGAAGAATCCCTAATTAAGAGGGAGCTTGAATTGAGTAACCCCTGATTAGAAGGGGGTGATATATGTGTTTTTCTATTTCATGTATCATGCATTAGACTAGGACTAACATCAATAAGTCTTAGTGAAGGCCATGAATGGAAATGTAGACACGTGATAGACATAACATTCTTGTCTTCACCTCAGAAGAAAGAATTGAGGATTGACTAATCATCTGGCATCTGATACTCTTTGAGAATGTGTAGGGCATCTAAGACAACAGTAGGCAAGAGGATCACTACTCTTTGAGGGATGGGGACCCAAGATAAGAATAGTCCTAGAAGGTCATACTCAGTGAAAACCTGGGTGGGTATATACCTTGGGAGATAATGATGAAAGTTTCTATCATCATTTGTCTCACCAACATTATGCTCTGATCTATTCAGATATAGAGTTGTTAGTCAAGGCATTTCTATGTGACAATGTTAGTTATTATGATGCTATACAGATGGATTACTAGTCTAACTCTTTTTATGAGATATCTTTAGTTTGAATACCATTGTACCATTTAATGAATACCTCCCTAGTTAAGAGGGAGTGTTGAAGAAAATGTAACTCAGTTCGGTTTTCATTATGACTTGTAATTATAATATTATGAAGAAAATTATTATTCCTTGCATCATGGGTTTCATGAGTAGGATGTGTTTACCATAGCTCAAAGAATTCTTTTTGATACCTTTAGGATTTTATGTTTCATCATAAGTATTATGAAAATCATAAGGTCAAAGGTTTACGCTCCAAGACAAGTGTCACTATCCTCATGCAAATATGCTCTACAAAATGCAGTGATCTCCTTGATATGTTGGCCTAGATTCAAGGCACTCATGTCAGCTCAATAAACAATCATTAACCCATACATATAAGGAGTAACATGGATTCAATTGAAGCAAGTGTTTGGATCAATTCATATATTATAGTCATCGAAGAAGGAAACAAATACATAGTGAGAAAGGTAATATCTCAGAAGTGTCAAGTTCTCAAAAGTCTATTCTTGGAATACATAGAATGCTTATGAAGTTCTTGGAAGTCTTTAATCCATCTATAGTGATATATATCAAAATTTTATAAGCCATCCAATGTGATAAATCTCAGAAGTCTCTTGAAAGTCTGTAAGGCATCCACTATGATATATCTCAGAATTGATTAAACAATTGTGCAAATATATACATAGTGATTGCGTTCAATACAACTCTTGGTGGTGGTCTACCTTATCACTATTGTATAGAATGACAGAATCAAATAGATGTGGTATCCAAGCAAAGAAAGTGTCAAAGAAAATGATTGGACAACGAAGACATAAGGAGAAGGAGTACAATGATATCAAGATGGTGAATTGTAGACCAAATAGAGCAGAGCATAGTGACAAACATCTTGGAGGTAACCTTGTGTCTATTTTGTTAAGAGTCTTGGTATTCATCATCTAAATATATATAAGAAGATATTCAAGGGTTTTACTCTCAACGGGAGAGGTTTTTCCCTATCTTGGAGCCAACATCTTATGTACTTGTTCTATTGTTAATCTTATAGTTTGATAACTGTTTGATTATTGAAGACCACGAACATAAAAAATTTAAATGAAGAAGACAACACAAACTATTATCAATAAGTTAGAGAAGAATAACTAAGTCATGAATTTCCCTAGATTCTTCAACACCTCTAACCCCCTGCGTCGCGCGTGTGGATAGTCGTGGAAAGAATATAACACACACCTAACAATGACTCTTGAATTAATAGTTTTTTATTCAAATTGCATCATTATATTTTTTTATAATCCATATCAATGCATTTCAAGTGGATAAATTGGAAGGATAAGCTCATAGGACCGTTTTTACTAGTCAGACCGAGTTTGGTAAAACGAGGTCCGAAACCTTCCCAGAGAATTTTGAGGCATAAAAATACATTTTTTGGGGTTAAATATTTCATGATTTAGTGAAACACATTTTCATACTATTATAGACACAAATTTCCAACGGCGTAAGAATCATGTCAGTCGAAGTCTATATGCAAAAGTTATGCCATTGAGAAGTTGACCTTCCTGTTTTCACACGTATAGTTTGGGAGGATGTTGTGTCAAGCCCATTATTAGAGCTAGACACATTTTTGTGATGTAAAATACTCTAGAAGAGTCTATTTTGTAACTCTATTTAAGAGTTGATGTAGTCAAAATTAACAACTAGTAGGCTATCGGGCTATGTTATAACCGAGCCACTAGGAGGTAGAGGCATTCCATTCTTTCGAGAGAATTTTGTTCCATAGTTGAGGAAAGATAGCTAGGAGAGATAGGATGTAGAGAAAACATAGAGGATTTGTTCATTGTATCAGCCCATGGGCCACATACTTTATTTCTTTGTATATGTCATCCATATTTCTAGACAAAGAAAGAGAGCGAAGCTGCCTCACCTTCCAACTGGTTTTTGTCCCGAAAGGGTTTCGCAGAGAGAATATCTTGTGTATTATGTGTGTGTGAGCATATTTTTTCTTTCTCTACTTTTATGATTGAATTAATTTTACATGAATGCAATAATTATAGTTAATTTTGCAGATCTAGAAATGATATAAAACTGTAACATTGTAGAATCTCAAATTGTTAATATAGTATTATCAGCTTTGTTTGGATGAACTGTCGAGTGGAATATCCATGACTGTTTACAAGTCATTTTCTCTTAGATTTTATGCAAACAATTATTTTCAATAGATTCCATAATAGAGCTAGAATACATGGAAGTCAGAGAAGGAAGATAGGTAGTTGTGTGGATGAGGAAAATATTTAAGTATTTGTAGGGACAAAAAGTGAATTATACTCTTTTGGTTGATGATAATTTTGCAATCAGGTTTCCCAAGATTTCCAAACTCCATTATCAAATGAACCACATCAACCTAAAGTATCATTTGATTCAATATCATGTAGAGGCAAATACTGTTCATTTGATACATTGTTCCAAAAATGAAAATTTGAGATCATCTTCACCAAGGTCCTCAGAAGGAAAAAATTCAAAAGTTTAGAATCACGCTTAGACTCACAAGAACCCTTACTGCTTAAAGGTATTAGGGAGGCTTTGGACACATAATCGTCTGGGATTTTTTTGCCATTCCAAATAACTTTTACACAATAAATAACTATGTGAAATGAGGAGTGATAATGAAGAATAGTACACCATCATGGAAGGGGAAATGAATAAACACCCTCTTTGTATATTCACCTGTGAATAATAAAATATACACACAACAGAATTTAATCCTCAACTTAACAAATTAATGAATAATATGAAAGTGAATTCACACTGCTTTTATGAAGATATTCTTATAAACACGGAACCTTTATAAATTGTGTCAATTGTTAATTAGACACATAATCCATTGGCATTTTTGTATAATTGTAAATAATTTGTAAAAAATAACTAAGTAGATGAAATGAAGAGTCACGTGGATGACCAAGAGACCTTCATAGAAAGTGAAAGGAATAAACTCCCTCTTTGAATATATTCACCTTTGAGTAACGAAATATACACACGAGGAGTTATTATTTATCTTGACAAATCAACGGATAATATGAATACACACTACCTTTTTGAAGATATTCTTCAAAACTAGTATTCCTTATAAATTGTGTCAACTAAATGTTTAAATTTTTATTTTTTCCATTTTTTAAATACTCGAAAAAATAATATACAATATAACATTTTATTGTATTGTGATGGTTTGATATATGAAAGGAGTTGAAAGTTCTAAAATTTGGGTAATGAATATATAGTTATTTTGACTACATCAATTTTTTGTGGAGAGGATTTGGGGCATACATTTTGTGATGAATTAGTTTTATTTGTGGTGGATATTGTTTTGGACATACATCTCGTAATGAATTAATTTTATCTCTATTGATAATTCACAATGGATTTTGGTAGTACATATTATATTGAACATTTACAAGAATGTGCGTGTATTGTGATGATTATATTGAATATTTACAAGAATGTGTGTATTGTGATGAGTATTAGTAAATACTTTTTAAGGCGAGGGCACACACATATGTGTGTGAATTCTGTGGTATGTTTGAGATGCAATGAACATATATCTAGTTGGGTATATCTTCCACTGTCTACCTTATTACATTGATAAGAACTATGCAACAATATACAAAAAAGAACTCTACCACAATATAATCCATGAAAATAGAATTGAATTCTTATTCTCTAGGTGTATAAGTTTCTTTATTTTATTTTATTTTTTCTTCCATTTTTTTTCTTTCTTCTTTTTTAATTATCAGCACTTGATTAGATATGCCAAAAAATTAATCCATCAAGGGGAGGTTTAGAAAAGTCACCCTAAAAATTAGTTATGATCATATTGATTCATTAGAAAAAAGGATAGAAGAACAAGAAGTTTAACAAAAAATAAAATTAATTTCAATGTGTGCAAAAAAAATAATCAAACTCTTAGATAATAATATATTTGGTTTGAAGCTCAATTACAAAAGATGGATGATAGGCTACAAGAAATGGAAAATCAAAAACATTTAATGATTGATGAAAATTGAATCTTGAGAGACAATATTGAAGAGTTAAGAGAAAAATTAAATAAAAAATTGGTTTTAAGTAGGGTGAAAAAATATTAGACATCGAATCCATCAAAGAGAGAATGAAAAAGAAAATTGAGTTGGATGATAATAGCAATAAAGGTACTTTGAATCATATAATTTCTAGTATAAAAGCATAAAAAGATGAGGACACACTAGAAATAGTAAAGGAAGAACTAATAAATAAGTCACAAATTGAAATAACTTATCTCATAGAAGAAAGAAGGTGGAGAAAGATATCTGAGCATAAAATTATATTGATTCATGTTAGGGTAAGCTATATTCATGGCCATAAATTTATCATACTCAATAAATCTCCAAACTTCAAAGGGACATGAACCATTATAAATGCAGAATTCATCATAGTAGACCATGCTAAATAATGAAGGAGGTTCAAAAGTTAAATGAAGTTAGAAAGTAAGGAAAATGATAATCATTAGAAATAGGAAAGCTATTATTAATGATAATGATGAAAATGAGAGTAATAAATAGGAATTTGGAACAATCTAGATTCTTTGCTAGAAATGTTGTGGCTTTATATTGCATAAAGGTTCTATGTCATGTTATATGTTGAGTTAAATTGATATTATTTTTATAGTAAAAAATTTGGAGCATGATGATTCTAAGGTCCCTCACATAAATGGATTTATTTTATGGCCAACATGGAATAAGAAATCCTCTTGCAAATGGATTGGTGGAATATTATGTTATATAAGAAAGATTGTTTCTCCTCATAGCTGGCTTCATAAGATATAACATCTCAATCAATACATTTGGACTAAAAATTGTAACATAAATGTTAAGAGGATTTCTATCACAATTTTTTATTTTGCACCTATCAAATCTACCTTTATGAGAAAAATAATATAGATTAAAATTTCTCTTACGATGCCCTAGAACAAGATATTCACAATATGAGGAATGAAGTTAATATCCTCTTCAAGGAAAATTTTAGCGGCTAATATTCACAACTGAGCTAATTTTCCATGCTTTTTCCAAAAAAAAATTAGCGAATTTCCATTTTTTCTAAAAAAATATACTATAAAAATCACCAAAATTTTATATAGATATTGCATAAAATTATTGTAAATTTGAATATTTTTACAAAAATATTGCTAAACATTTTACATATTGCATATTATGAACTAGTGAGATTCGCCAAGGTTTCTAAACATTAAAATAAATTTCCATCCTTAAAATTTTCCTTGATCCTCTTGATATAATAATTTATATTATAGGAACATTATTCTTCTAGGTAGTGATTCCAACCTTGATCCTTTTTTCCTAGATGAAAATCTTGTTTTACATTAGTAGATACAATAGAAAATCCAAATACAAATCCAATAATTTATTTCCTATTGAGTTAGTTAATATATGTAGTTATCAATACCTTGCAATTTGCAATGGCATAACTAGGTGACCAAACTCCAAACAAATGACTTGTGTTGATGGAGATTCATAGTAATTACATGGAATATGTGAGTTTTGATGTCCCTATTTCCAACCAAATTGTAAATTTTGACATATTAAAAGACCATGATCCTGCTTCTGATCGTTGATTTTTAACCTTAACTCTAAAATTTTGCATGCACGAAATCCATAATCAAGCAAACTGTGAGAATCAAAGGCACCTGCATTATTAGAAAAGAAAAAAATATCTCTTCTTAAAGGATTTAAATAGGTATTTGTACATGCTAATTGATGCAACGAAACTGCAACTTTAAATAATTCGGGAATTTAAATTAATTAAACCCATGTTTAATTAAACTATCAGACACCGTCCTCTTTATCAGAACTCAAAACAAATTAAAATCTTGTTCAAGCCTTATCACATCTAACAACTATGCTAACCAACATGCATCTTCCAGCGCGATATCCATCGGATCTCATCCATACATAATGAACGGTTGTGATCGATCCAGAATTCAACTAGATTAAATCACAGTCCATAAGATATCGCGTCTGAAATTTAAATTAAATATTGTGCACTTTCCGACACAGTTACCATCCGATCTGACCTCTTCAAATGGATGACCACGATTAACTAAGCTATTAACTCAGTTTTATAATATATCTCATCCAATTTTGGAATTAATGTCCATGCTTGTTGGCATATGATGACTGTTAGATCTCATGGATTTGTTTGATCGGACGATTCAAATCTTCTTCTGGTTTTCTCGGGAATTCGTCAGGTTTCCTTGTTCTGCCAAGTTTATTTAGTCTTTGTCTGCTTTCAATCAACAATCAACAAATTAACGCCTTTGTTCAGGTGATCCTCAAACATCAAAATCCACACATAATTTCCTGTATTATCATAGATTCAACCTACAATTTAAGGAATCAACGAAAGAAAATTACATAATAAAAGATCACGCAAAAACATGTTTTGAACACAAAACTCCTTCCATTCATAAGAGTATTCACATATATATTCAAAACACCTCATGCTCTGATTTATTCTCACTACTACTTAGCTCTCTCTAATACTCTATAACACTTCTCTAACACTCTAACACTCTCCTCATAGGCTTACATTTATAGATTAATTACATAATTATGGATTATACTAAATCCATGATTAATTCCATAATTCACTTAACTAATTCCTATTCGAGGATCTTGTAATCCCTAAGATCTCTACGATATCTACACATATCAATTGTCCCTGATAGTATCACATAGTTGAGAAAATTTCACAATTGAAAACCTTAGACATAGGTTTCTCACTCAATTTATACAAGATTTCTAAAAATAATTAAAAACATCACCCCCTAAATCAACCAAATGAACAATAATATTCTAAGCGGGATGCTCTTACATCAGACTCCCTTTGTAGAAAAAATTCATAGACTCCTATCTATGAGGTTTGTCACTTTTCTGTAGCAATGTGACAACTACAAGTCTGAATGACTTTCTACCTTCATGATTCCAAACTTTGTTTTGCTGATGGTCCTTCAAAGGAATAACTTCATCATGTAGTCTGGCATTAATTTCGTAGAATAATATCTTAAGAGAATTATTAAACATGGTTCTCAACTTTCCATACCTCATCATTCTCTGTTCTGGAAATATAGACCCATGAACTGCATGTGGAAACTTGAATACCCTTTTTCCTAGTTTCCAAATTTTGAACAAGTCTCGAACTAGTTTACCATCTTCACCTATAGCTTTTGCAGGTAACTCTGTCGTGCTGAGAGTAGTAAGAACTAAATCTGAAAGTTCTCCATCATCATCACTTGAACTGTCAACCAATTCTATATATCTATAAAGGAATTTTCTCCACCATGCTCTAGGAGTAATTCTTCTTTGTTAATCACATCAGCACACTTGATGTTCTTTATGGTGTCCTTTCCTCATTTTGTTATAGTTTCTCTGGTCTCAACTTCTTTGGCTTCTGTCTCTTTAGCTACTATTTCCTTCTCTAATTGAGCTGCAAACTCAACTTCATGGAATAAAAAACAATCATCCCAATTTCCTTTAGGTTCACAAAAGAATTCTTGATCATAACAATGGTCATTAGTTGTCTCTATAGCAACAAATTATTTATTTAGTACCATACTTGCATTCACATACAAACTATCAATTTTAAAAATACCAAACCTTTTGGTTTCTTTTGATGCTTCAAGCACCAAATTCCCACCATGGAATTTCTGGGTTTCAGCAAATCCTCTTTGCTGTGACTCAATTCCTATGAGTCTCTCCTCCAAAAAAGAAATACGTATTTGTTCAAGTTTGTTCATCAACATAACATTCCATTTCTATTGCAATATATTCCACTTGACCCATTTCCTTATTCTCCATCCATGTCTTCAATATTCACTCTCTTTCTCTTGAAACCATTCTTGTAGTATATTCAACTCTTCTCTCATCTTTGAAATACTTATCCTATGCTCTTCATCACTCATATGACATTTATTTGAACCTTTCCTAAGTTTCTCCATCTTCATTTTCACTAATTCTTCAACTCAAATCAATATTTGAAATTCACTAAAAGAAAATATTTACCTCAATTAAATTCTAAAACTCACTCCTCTTATTTTCCCTTTGCTTATGCTATGCCTCTGATTTTCCTTGTCATATGGTTTATTGATCTCTCATAACAACATTCATGAGTTGCAATAAAACCTCTACAGTAACAAGTCCTCCCTACTGCCCGATACCTCACCAAGCTTCTCTCCTCTGAGCTTAGTATTTTGGCATTTATTTGGTTCTCCCTTCTGAAACAAATTGAGCATTCCTTACTCTAGGCTATTGCAAATTTTCTCACCTTCCTCTACTATTACTCTGCACAAAAATAAAAAAGACTAACACTGACAAATCTGCAATATAATCATACTTCATGCAGAATCTTCTGCAGCTCTTATACCACTTTGATGTAGCGAAACTGCAACTTTAAATAATTCGGGAATTTAAATTAATTAAACCCCTGTTTAATTAAACTATAAAACCCTGACCTATTTATCGGAACTCAAAACAAATTAAAATCCCATTCAAACTTTATTGTGTCCAAAAGCTATTCTAACCAACACGCATCTTCCGGAGCGATATCCGTCGGATCCCGTCCATACATAATGAACAGTTGTGATCGATTCGGAATTCAACTGGATTAAATCACAATCCATAAGATATCATGTTCGAAATTTAAATTAAATCTCGTGCACTTTCCAACGCGATTACCATCCGATATGACCTCTTAAAATAGATGATCACGATTAAGTGAACTATTAACCCAGTTTTATAAAATATCGCGTTCAATTTTGGAATTAATGTCCACTCTTGTTGGCACGTGATGACCATTAGATCTGATGGATCTGTTCGATCACACGATTCAGATCTTCTTCAGTTTTTCTTGCTAATTCGTTAGGTTTCCTCATTCCACCAAGTTTATTTAGTCTTTGTTTACTTTCAATCAGTGATCAACAAATTAACACCTTTCTTCAGACAATCCTCAAACACCAAAATCGACACACAATTTCCTGTATTATCATAGATTCCGCCTATGATTTAAGGAATCAACGAAAGTAGCTTACATAATAAAATATCACGCAGAAACACATTTTGAACACAAAACACCTTTCATTCATAAGAGTATTTACATATATATTCAGAACACCTCATGCTCTGATTTATTCTCACTACTACTTAGCTCTCTCTAATACTCTCTTACACTTCTCTAACACTCTAAGACTCTCCTCGGAAGCTTACATTTATAGATTAATTACATAATTATGGATTATACTAAATCCATGATTAATTCCATAATTCACTCAACTAATTCCTATTCGAGGATCTTGTAATCCCTAAGATCTCTATGAGATCTACACATATCAATTATCCTTGATATTCTCACATAGTTGAGAATATTTCATAGTTGAAAACCTCACACATAGATTCCTCAGTCAATTTATATAATATTTCTAAAAATAATTAAAAACATCACCCCCTAAATCAACCAAATGAAAAACAATATTCTGAGCAGGATGCTCCTGCATCACTAACATCAAAAACATCTACCATAATTTTACTGCAACACTTTTCTTCCACTAAAATTTTCTCTATCAAGGTTTCATGTAAAAGGAATAATAGAACTACCAACCATTTGTATCTTAATGATTCTAAAATTACTAAAAAAACCAATCATGGATGGCCTTAATAAATCTTTATAGATTGATAAGATAAATATGTACAAAGATCTTGGTAAAGGAAGAAAAGGTACTATATAAATGCAAAGAAAAAGCAGTTGCTACACTTATCTAAGTATGGTGCTAAATGGTTTTGGATGAAAATTCTAAATTATAAAACTAAAGAAAATAACTTGATTCCCTTGAAGAACTAGAATTACTACTTTAAAAACATTTATGAATCCCCTAATTCCATGGACACCATTTTAAATCCCCCTATAGAGGATGGTATAATTTCTTTGAAATAAATTGGGTTTGGGTATAAGTAGTTTTATAATGGGAAATTCAAGAATATTGAGGCCTACCAAGATGAAAATTTTAAAATGAGAGGACCTATCCTCATCCCTCACAAACAAAATATCTTTAATTTGACAGTGAAGCAAGGATTCCCCGAGCCATGGATACAAAGAATCATTGTGCCTATATTTAAAGGTGAGCATATAAGTATTCCATTTAATTATAGGATCATTACGAATAGCTACATGTTACCCAAGATATACCAAATTATTTGGCATAATAAGATTAGCCTAAGATGTGGCTAGAAATACATTATAAAAGAGGATAAAGGACAATATCGGTTTAGGAGATATCATTCAACTATGTGTTATCACTCCAAAATTTATTGTAAGTTGTTCAGAAAAACAAATGATAGAGGTAACCACAAACTAACTTTGGAGATCATGATCTAGCCTTCCTAAATCTTAGAGAGGGCTCTCTCATTATGATTTAACTTTGTTTTAATTAATTGATTTTAGGCTAGTTATGATTGTGCTGGGGTTTTTTATTTGAATTTGGTTGGTGGGATCACTTACTTCGATGAAAAAGAGTTGTCTTTTACCATTGGGCTATGGGGTTGAACATCAGAAAAACTAGGTTGGATCAAGCTTTAAAAACAATGTCTACAAGGCAAGATAGGTGAGTTATTATAGATCTCAAAGGTTGAATGGTGAAATGGTCTCTAATCGGATACAGGGAGCAATTAAAGGTTCCTTAGGCCGGATGATGAAGAGAATGAAAGAGGTTAACTAGGATGGGAGAGAAATTAAGGGTTCTCAAATCCGAATATCAGAGGAAAACATATAAATGACTAACTATGCAAAACAATGTGTACTTAAACAAATTCTGAGTTATATTTCCAGTTAATTCATTCAAATTTGAATAACATTTAAGTTCATGAAACACATAAGAAAGTGACAAAATCAGACAAAGAAGATACTTCACTACAAATAGCTCATCTCATGAAACCTGTAGTGCAATCTTTTTATTACTTACTCCAGTTTGTTGACTTGAAAATTGGTACAATCACCCTTAGGTTTAAGATCAAAATAACTCTACAAATGTATATAAATCCACCCTCAATACTTCGAATTATGAATTATTTATACAAAAAGAATTTTCAAAATATCTCAAACTCCATTGAGAACTAATCTAGGAAAAGGAAATATCTTCATGCATGAAGATAGAGACAGCTATTGAACTGTTGTTTGTTGTCCCTGTTATTTAGATTCTGTTGTCTTTTAGTCTTTTCTCTTTTTCCCTTTAAGCTACTTTGTTGTTGGGCTTCCCGCTAGATGTCATATTTACTTATGACCTTTCATGTGATACTCTTATGACCTTTTACTGTGTTGTTTTACTTTTTACTGTACATTTCATTTTTTTACTACATCAAGCCATTAAATTTTTCCCATGTCTCAGCATCCGGTAATTAGATATTGAGGATTTTTATGTATATCTCATATGCCTTTGTATACTTGGCAACAATTGGCTTATTAATAAAAAGGTGTTTTAGCTCATGCTGGAGGTAGAAAAAGTTTCCAAAAGTTTGGTATAATACTTTTCTTGTTGGTATGCCCTTCATGGATAAAGTGTTTACCTGATCTTTGGCCACTTCCATGATCTTCTTATTGTAATCTTCCTCTGTCATTAGCTTATCATTCATAACTAAGGGATTTGCTAATCCATTTTGCCTCAAAAGTTCGAACTTAACCATGAACCTATCAATGGCCAGTTGCATGGTTTGACACTTATCCTCCAAGTTCAACATCAAATTCCTCTTAGTGAGGACTCTTTTAACTTCCAAAATTGTACCTTTCCTATCAAGTATCTCTAGTTCTTGCAGCTCATACTTGTTCTTGGATTTGAGGAAATGAATGATCCTTGCTGCTTCCTTTGGCATGTCTCCAAGCACTGCTTTAACCCTTTGAATGGTTTCTATAGCTTGCTTTATCAAATCAATTTGTTAAAAAATGACCTAGATGGATGGCCGAATATCATTGACAAATTCAACGTTAGTGGCCCACAGTTGTTCCTTAGCTTGACCTAGAGGTTCATTCAGCGTGAGTTATTTCTCTAGGCTTTTGATTCTTTCAGTCATCCTTGTGGCCTTCTGTTTTTCTTCTCTGTGCATGATTTGGGCCAATTTGTAATCTATTTCTAGGCTGGTGACTTTTTCATTAAGTCTATTCATCTCCATGGTCTGAATGGACATTTCTTCCATTTCTTTGACCAACATGTTTGCTCCATCACCTATAGAGCCAGTTTTTGTCGATTGTGTTGCTGATGTATTTGGTGTAGATGCTAGTAGTGTAGTGGCCATTGGAGCAGTGGGAGCTAAGGATGCTGCCAAAGTAGAAGGTACAACAGTGGTAACTGTTGGAATGACAGTTGTAGGAGCATCATCAAGACTAGCTTGTTTGAGCTGCATCAAGCTATCCAATTATTTCTCCATCTCCTTCAACCGATCATTTAGTTGTATCACTAGGTCCATCATCTCTTCATGATTGCTCTCACTTTCCAGGACCTCCTTTGTCTATGGGTGCTATGAAAGAGGCAACTTAAGCTATTTCTTGAGGGCTGCTATGTCCTCATTCTTCTTCTTGATCAGTTATTCAATAGCCTTAATGTGAGTTGCATCATGGCCGAGTTCAGTGACCAAGTCCTCCAATGATTTTATCATGTTACCTTTGGCCTGTGATGAGGCCTTTTCCAGTTTGTATTGGGTTGTCATATTATCCAATGAATCCTGTAGCTTGTGGGCAGCCATGGCCTTTCCTATAAGGGTGGAGTAAATCATTTCTCCAACCTACTTATGTAACTCTATCTGATCAATGGGATGAACATCCCTGGCCAATACCTCAAAATTTTTCTTTTTATAGTGAGCAACGGTCTTTGGTTGTTGAACAGTGGGCTGCAAAAATGACACCTGCATCTTCCCCGCATTGATGTCAAAGGCTAACATCAATCTAGTCTAGTTTGGTGGTGTGAGCTTGTGGTATTGGGCATATGTCTCTGCCTTAAACTTTTCATTCATCATCTTTATCTCTTTGAATCTATCTTTGATATCCTTTTCCCTGTCAGCTGGCCTGGCAAAGGAAGAAACCTCCACATGTTGTTTTATTTCTATCATCTGTGTGTTGGAGGTTGATGGCTATTGTGTTTCTCCCGATGCAGTTGTTTCTATACTTCTCTACCCCATTGTCTCAGTGTTAGTTATTTCCTCTGAAACAATGTTTTCCTCTTGTTCGGACACATGATTCAACTTGGGCCTTTTCCTTAGCTCAAAAAGCTCATTAGTAGTCTACATGGCAGATCTGGATGCCTCTTCCCTATTCCTCTTAGGATTCTTCTCCTCATAGGCTGGGGTTTGTAACACAGGATGAACATTCATTGGTTCTCCTAACTCTGGAACTTGCAGGAAAGAGCTCTGATCAAATTGTTTTTCAAGATCAATCAGTGTGTTCTCTATAGCCACAATTGTGTTGTCCATATCAATAAATGTGTTCTCCACCCACTCATATTGGTTAGCAAACTGTTCAATGTTAGGTGTCGAGTGGTGGATGTATGGCCCCAACTTGACCTTAAGTCTCAACATGTTTATGACCCCATGAGGGTCATATTGCCATAGGAAGTTGTTTCCGAATTTCATCTATTGTAGTAACCTGTCGGACTCTGGTCCAACCTTTGTATTATTGCAAATGAATGGGCCCAATTGGTTTTTCACCTTGAACTGGGTTTTCTTTCTAGCAGATAGGAAGTGGACCTCATAAAAAATGATGATTTGTCTGAAATATTCAAGGGAAAATATCCTCATAGGGAGGTCTTTTGACAACTTATAAGGGACTAACTGGTAGCCATAAACTCTAATCTCAATGTGGTTCTAGTAGAGGTACCAGTCTCCCACCTTGTTGTTCTTTGCCAATTGTAGCACTCTCTTGATGTCTTGGCTAATTCTAGGCTGAGTATTAGAAGTCATCATGTTCATGATTGGGTACACAAAGGAGTCTATGAAGTCTTTGTAGGTGAATGCCATGGAAAACTTCTGGACCAAGGGTGTCCAATAGACCACTAATCTCTCCTTTCCCCTAGTGTCTAACTTATGGATGCACATAGTGAGCTTATCTGTCTGGTAGTACAAAAACATATAACACAACACTAAAGAGTATTTGAAAACTCTTTCAGTGGGTAGTCTGGTGAATTGTTCATGTTCTGTCTACAATGAATTGAGCATAATCATACATGATATTAGGAGGCTTGCCTCGAGTGAAAATAGACACGAAGGCCAGGATGACCTCATCCACATGCTCATCTGATGTGTACCTTAGGATGCGTGAGATCATGGTGATTATGTGTCTGCCAATTTCTGAAGAAACGGTGGCAGCATAGGGTGGGGTATCTGTAGCAGTGTGGCAGTCTTCAATGATGAAATTTTGGAATTTTTTCATGATTTTCACCTGGTCTAATGTGATGTATAAATCCAATAGGTTTCCAATGGATCGAGGGGTCTGATTAGGGATAGATTGAATTTGTAGCATTTGATTGATTAGCTCAGGTGTAATAGTGAATAACAACTGCTGATTTGGGGCAACAACAACCCTTTGGCTATGGATATAACAGGCATGACAAAAATGTACAATATCAGGGAATGGGTGAACTTTTGGGAATGTGTATTTGGGTAAATTGGATTCCCACAGGTTGATGTCATCTGCATGATTTAGAAACCTATCCTTACTCCAATAGTCGAGCTTCAGAAGGTGGGTTGGAGTTGGAGTGTCTTTTATTTGTAAATCCTTGTTTGCTAGGGCCAAATGGTCAATGTCTAGGTGAGGGGTTGACACAGGTCTGACATCTAGAGAGGTCTGGGCAGCCATCTTATGGGGAACGGTGTGAATTAGGCTTGCACTAACTGTAGAAGTGAAGCTTGAACAAGTCTGGTAGAGTGAAAGGGTAGTTTGTGGGTCAAAAAAGAGGGGGTTGGGTATTCAGGGGGAAAATACTCTCAATTTATAGAAAATTAATTATTTTCAATCAATTTAACGTTTGAATTCACTGTACGTTTTTAAATTTGAGTGGGTTGTTCTCGTTTCTTGTCAAAAATACCTGGAAATGGTAGTATAGGCTGCAAACTGGTTTCAATGGTAGTTGTAGAGGTTACTCTGGCTTCAGTTGTGCACTGGATGGCTGAATTGGGCATCCAGAGTGTGTTCGAGAGGTAATTGGTGGTGAGGCTGCAGAGGCTTAGGGTGGCACAGGAAGGCTTAGGAAGCTTTCACAAAGTGAATGAGTGAAAAGGGAGAAAATGAATGTCTTTGGCCTTTTAACTAACAATGGTTAGAATTTGGGACAAAATTTCATAATGAACAGTGGGTGGTTTCGGCTTTTTATGGGGAGGTGGTTTCATGGGCCATTGCATTGCTTTTGGCAGTCGGGTGGTATTTCCTCGAGAGCACATGAGTTCACCTAAAGCTACCACGTAACTAAAGAAGGCCCGAGAAAAACCACGAATCTCACATGCTCTCAGGCGGCTAAAGGTTAGAAAGGGAGTCTGTGCGATATGGATGCGCGCCATCAGATCTGGGGGTGCAAGATCGAACAACTGTCGTGTGGTGGAGCTACATGAAGGGAACTTGGGAGGAGATTTGTGGGGCCTGGGGGATTAATTACACTTAACTATAACTAATTAATGAATAAGTCAAGGTTAAATATAAGTGGGTTTAATACAATGGGTCTGGGTTAAATGCGTCGGGGATTGTTAACCGCACGAGGGTGGTGGGTTAAACGAGTTTATGTCGGGAAAATGTGAATTTGGGGTAGTTAATTAAATAAAGCGTAGGGGGGAATAAAACTTAGGACAAGGGGATTTTATGGGTTTTTTAGGAAAAATAGGGAAATTAATAAGGGGAAAATGATTTTTTCAAAGGGGAATGGGTATCACACTAGGGAGAAGATGTTTTGGATTGGGAAATGACTTTTGGAAGGTAATATGCTAGGAAAATGTGTGAAGTCAAGGGGAAAGGGTGAAAATGAAGGAAAAAGGGTATTTTAACAAGAAATGATGGAATAATGGGGAAATTAGTATGTATGTAGTGGGGGATGAAATGAAATGAGGGGAAGTTAATTAAATCAGCTTGTGAACATCCTTTCACTTTCATAACTGCTCCTGCACATTGAAACATTGGATTAATCATGATAAATGTGTTTATGCTTCAATCAACTTTGTACTTCTATAACCTTACTTCTACTTACCCTTTATTTACCCTAACATGTTTTCTTCATTTTATTTGGTGCATTTAAGCTAGCAGACCCCTTTCTTTCCCTTTTCTTTTGTGAAACAAACTATCTAATTCTAACCTTATATCTTCCAATGGCTATGATTAAGACTATGAGCCCATTTTATTTCTCTACCTAACTACTGATCTGCCAAGATTGAAAAGTTTGGCTAGATAATTATTCTCTAACTATAAACATGAAATTTAAAGCATGAACTAGTCAAGATTAAACAATTTGACTATCATGGCTTATGGCATTTATGACAAGCTGCACACAAGCATTATTTTGCATAGCAAAGTAAAAAGTAGTGGCACTTGTACTTGCACATTTTCATGATCTGTTTTTGTTTGGAGTTCATATATTTTCACTTTTTTTATCTTTTCTTATTCCTTTTGTCCTTTGATATTTCTTTTGGGATATACCCTCTTTACATTTTTTAATTTTTAATATGGAAAACATTTTGTAGAAAGAAAAAGTATGTACAATATTACAATACTAACCATAGCCAATTCAAAATTGTGAATCCTATTATTATAGGACCCTAACAATGGCTACAGATGAGGATGGCATTTCCTAGTGAAATGTCAAGAACTTTAGGATCAGTAGCCTTTGAATTGTGACTGAAGTTACCTTGTGAATTGTCCTTCTGTGATTCTACTTTATTGATACTTATGATGGTGAACCCTTCAAAGCTCAGGGCCTTCTCTCCGGGCTTCAACTTCAAAATATTACCATCCAATCCAATCTACATTCTGCAATGTTAGGTACAATGATGCAAAGTAAAGTGAACTATGTTTAATCAGTGGATATGTAATGATTCAACATTCTGCCATTGGTAGGTCCTCCTGGTAGATCTGATCCATCTATCTCTCTTAAGAAAAATGCATTGTTACCCCTGTAACTATAATGACATAAGGCCCTTGCCATAAGAAGTCAAATTTTCCATGTTTTCCTTTGTTTTCTCTTCTTGAATCCCACTTAAGAAATTTATCACCTATGTAAAATTCATCAACTTTGGTCTTTTTATAAAATATATTTTTGATTTTGTCCTGGATTACCTGTGATTTTACATATACTTCTTCTCTCATCTACTGCAAGTGTATGGTTTGATTTATCCTTCTTTGGTATATCATTTGGTTCTACCTGCAACTCCTAGATGATCTTCATCATTAGGACTCCCAAAGAGGATGAAAAGACAACATCCATCACATATACTAACCGATAGGGTGATGTGCCAATGAACTTCCTAGTAGCTAGTTTATCTACCCATAAGGCATTGACCAACTTTTTGTTCCATGTCTTTTTGTTGTCTTCCAGTAATTTCTTGATGATATTGATTAGGCTTTTGTTAGAGGATTCTGCAAGTCCATTACCTTGAGGGTAATAGGTAGTGGAGTGGCCAAGGGTGATGTGGTATTTGTTATAGAAGTCTATCATTCTCTTGGATTTAAAGGCAGTTTCATTATCAGTAATGAGCTTTTGGGGGCATCCAAATTTTGACAGGATATTAGTTTCTAGGAATGAGATAATGACAGTGTCTGTGGCTTGTCTAGAAGGGATGGCTTCTATGCATTTAGTAAAATAATTAGTGGCTGTCAAAATCCACTTATGTTGGGCTGAGGAGGCTTGGTGTATTTCTCCAATGAAGTCTAATTGTTAGGATATTCCAACACATAGGAATAGTTAAGTATAGCTTGGTCTAGTATAGAGTTAGGTAAAGTGTGTTTCTTTACTATGTACATTTGTAACTTACAATCCGATGGTCATGATATGTAGTGATCCGACGGTTCATTCTCTCCTCGGTATTACCGACACTTGATCCGTGGCTTAACACCTGATTGGTCCATGAATTCTATTTAAAGCGCATGAAGGGTCATTTGTAGGTTAACCGTTCACGAGAGAAGCTTATGTAAATTTTCATTCTTTTATTAATAAATTGCCTGAAGTGGCCGCGTTGGCTCAGACCATGGACTGTTTCCCTCTTTGAGGGTTTTAACCACGTCAAAATACTGGTGTATTGATTTGTGATCTATTTGGTGTCCTTTTGGTGTTCTGTCTGAGGAACTTACCCTGTAAATTCCTACATGGTATCAGAGCTATTTGAGGGCTGCGTCCATTGGTGATCCAAATCTGAAGCTAGTAGAACTACATCCGACTACCATCTCCTAGATCTACTGTTTCTGACTGCTTTCGGGCCGAGAGGACTTCTCTGTTGTGTTGGGAGCATCTGTTACAGTGAGGAACCCCTTTTGTTTCACGCGAAAAGGTTTATGGTAGCCCTAGCTGCATCACTTTTTAAAGATCTGGAGGTATACAGTTTTTATTTACAGTTTACAGTTATTTTCTCTCTGTTTATTTCGGTTTCGGTTTATTTAGCTTTTCTTTATTACCGAATCTATACCTTTCATTTCTCCATATGCTCTTTGCCCTGCGACTCTGTGCGATTTGGGTAAATCAGAAATAGAAAGGAAGGATTTTTCTCATGCGTATGCTCTTTTCCCTGCGCCTTAGTGTGATCTCAGAAAATCAGAAACATTGAGGAAAATATTTAGTTTCCGGGTAAAGCTAACTTTAAGCCATAAGGCTTGTTTTTTTTTGTATGGTCCGTGTTTGGTTTTGTGTTTTTTGTTTTGTAGAAGAGAAAGAGCTTTCTCAAGCAAGCACACATCCAAGGCTTCAGTGACAAAAGAAAACAAAGCCCCCCCCCCGCCCCTCTCTCTCTCTCTCTCTCTCTCTTGTCAAACATTTTGTTTAACTCACTTGGTTCAAAGCTAATTTATGAGAGTAGAGGTCTTGGGTTCAAATATCCTTTTTTTTGGAAAAGGGGCGTTTTTTTTTTCATTTCCACACATTCCCGCTCTTCGTCGGTGCCTTCATCAACTTTTCTTCAAAAATCCATAGCTTCTTCATCCGGAAGCCGTTTGCAGAGCCGTTTTTTTTTAACCAGCCTAATTTTTTGAGAGCTTTCCATTGGAACACTTAGTTCCAGCATACATAGCTTCAATTTCTGTTAAAATGGAAAGTCCATGCCAAGTCATTCTTGACAACACCAACTACTTCCAATGGTGGTCCTACATTGTGGATTTACTTAGAAGTTAAGGTCTTTACCGAATAGCCTCAGGCCAAGAAACCAAGATGAAAGATGAAGAGAAAGCAGCCAAATGGGAAAATAGGCAAGATCAAGCACATGGGTTGATAGGGATGTCTATCTCTCCCGATCTTAGATTCCATATTGGAGAACTTGATACTCCTGATGAAGCAATGAAGCAGATTACTAAAGTTTTTGGAATAAAAGATGAACTTAGAGCCCATCAACTTGAAAATGAGTTTCTTACATTGGACCCCAATAATTTTTCTTGCATTGAAGATTTCTTGTCCAAGTTCAAGACCATTAGACTTCTCTTGGAAGGTGTTAAGGCTAAGAAAGAAGATAGTGCCCTTATCTATTGCATTCTTACCAAGTTGGGACCAGCCTACTCTGTGTTTGTTTCCACCTTCCATTCTACAAGAGAATCCTTCATTTCTCAAGGACATGAGTACAAGCCCCCTTCCTTTGATGCTTCTTGTGATTCTTTAATAAGAGAACAAGAGAAACTCTTACACCTTGGTCTTCTTAATCCTGGAAACTCTTCTAAGAAAGCGTTAACTGCCCAGCAGCAACCAAACTCAAAGAATCCTAAGAAGTCATATCCTAAAAAGAATGGTCCTAAACCAAACAAGGATCCTAAGCAATTTCAGCCTCAAAATGAAAAATCATTTCACCAGAATGATAAGGCAAATAAAAACAAAGGGAAGAAGATTGATAGAAATTGCAACTTTTTTAATCGAGATGGCCACTTAGAATCTAAATGCTTTAAGAAGATGGAAGCCTTGGAAGCAGCAATGAAGAAGCATAACATCCATTTGGAGCACTCTTCAAATTCATCTTCAGGAATGGCACTTTCTTCATGTGGTTGTCAAGCATCTCGATCTGGCTATGCATTAAATGTATCTTCTTCCTCTCATTCTCATGAGTGGCTCATTGATTCTGGAGCTTCTTATCACATGGCCAAAAATAAAGCCATGTTTTCTTCGTTAAATGATTGTAACACCAAAAATATATATGTTGGTGATGATAGATCTCTTAGTGTTGTAGGAACTGGAACTGTTCATATAGACAATTGTCAATATAATGATGTATTATGTGTTCCAACTTTATCGTGCAACATTCTATCTGTATATCAGATAACTCATTCAGGTGAAGGTAAAATCGTTGAATTTTCACCTCACGATGTTGTAATTAAAGACCTAAAGGATCCTAGACAGATTTTAGCTACTGGCATTGCTGATGATTCTACAAGGTTGTTAAGTTTCACAACTTTGGGTCATCAAATCTTCCCTCAGTATTTGTTGCTCATAATGATGAAGTGAGCAAACTTTGGCATGAGCGATTTGGTCACTTAAACTATCGCTCCCTTCAGCATCTATGTAAAGAAAATATGGTGACAGGTCTTCCTATGGTATCTTGCAGAGATGGTGTTTGTTCCGGATGTGTACTCGGAAAACATCATCGCGACAGTTTTGAAAAACGTGCCTCTTGGCACGCCTCAGCCCCTTTATAGCTTGTGCACAGTGATTTGTGTGGTCCACTTCCTGTTGCTTCATTCTCTCGCTGCAAGTATTTCTTAACTTTCATTGATGATTTCTCCAGACGCACTTGGGTATACTTCTTAAAACTCAAGAGCGAAGTATATAACACATTTTTGGCCTTCAAAGCATTTGTTGAAAAACAATCTGGACATCAAATTCTTAAGCTAAGAACTGATAATGGTGGAGAATATGTTAAAAACACATTCATCAACTTTTGCACCGAAAATGGAATTCAAATGCCACATATTGTTCCATACACTCCACAACAAAATGGTGTAGCTGAAAGGAAAAATCGCACCTTAAAGGAAATGGCTAATTGTATGCTGCAATCTAAAGGAATCAGTCTTAGTTTTTGGGCCGAAGCAATTAATTGTGCAAATTATATAATAAATCGCACTCCTACTAAGGTTCTAAAGAATATCACTCCAGAAGAAGCTTGGAGTTCCATTAAACCAGATGTAAGTCACTTCGTGTTTTTGGAAGTGAAGCATGGGCCCATATTCCAGATGAAAAGCATAAAGCTTTAGAACCTAAGAGTGAGAAATGTACTTTTGTTGGATATTCTGAAGATGTAAAAGGTTATAGACTTATTCCATTTAAGTTCAAAAATGTTATCATTAGAAGAGATGTAAAATTTGATGAAAATAAATCGGCCTGCGAGCCTAGTCCGGCGGATGTGCCACCTCTTGCTATCTCTTCTACTTTTGAAAACATTTCTTCTTCAGATGATGAAAGTGAGGATGACAATCCTCCCCCAACTTCTCAGGATCCTCAACTTCCGAGATGGGTCCGTGCTACTCGGGATGTAGCAGGTGATCTTGCCGGTCATCCTATAGATCAATGACGTACACGTTCTCAGTTTGAAAGAGCCTCTTCTTTACTTGCTCAAGCTCCAGTAAATCATGATCCTGACACTTTTGCAGAAGCTTCAGGCCATCCACATTGGGAAGCATATATGAATGAAGAATATCATTCATTGTTGGCAAATGATACATGGGATCTTGTTCCTCTACCAAAGGGACGCAAACTTGTTAGATGTAAATGGGTTTACAGAACCAAGTATGGACCAGATGGGAAAGTTGATAAACATAAAGCTCGTCTTGTTGCTAAAGGCTTTTCACAGGTTGAAGGCATTGACTACACTGAAACCTTCTCCCCTGTTGCCAAAATGAACTCTATCCGCCTTGTTCTTTCCCTTGCTGGCTCTTTAAAATGGGAAGTCCATCAGATGGATGTTAAATCTGCCTTCTTGCATGGGGACTTGCATGAAGAAATCTATATGGAACAACCCATTGGCTTCATCCAAACAAACTCCAGCCTTGTATGTTGACTTAAGAAATCTCTTTATGTTCTCAAGCAAGCTCCTCGGGCTTGGTATGCCAAAATGGATAACTTTCTTTTAGAATCTGGCTTTTCTAGGTGTCATTCTGACAATACTGTCTACACCAAGAAAGTGGGAAACTCTCTTATCATCCTTGTTCTTTATGTTGATGATCTTATTCTTACTGGTAGTAATCCCAACCTTATAAACCATGTGAAGTCCAGCCTTAAAAAGAAATTTGAAATGACAGACTTAGGACACTTACACTATTTTCTCGGTCTTCAAGTCTTGCAATCCAAGGAGGGTATTTCCCTTTCCCAGTCCAAGTATGCTTGTGATATTCTTCGTCATCTTCACATGGAAGATTGTAAGCCAGCTCCTTCTCCCTTTCAGTCTGGAGTCAAACTTTCAGTCTCTTGTACTTCTCCTAAAGTTGATGCTACCTTATACCGTCAACTTGTAGGA